>JAUMGZ010229550.1:0-11102 GCA_032359645.1 Pododesmus macrochisma
TTTCTTATTGTTTGCCAATGTCCATGGACTTACGGCCTAGAATATCGTCTTGGTTTTTCGCTTTACTTACTTATTATCAAGTTTGTCACTGTGATACAAAGTAATACTTACAATGAACATAATGTGTTTATTTTGGTAGAAAGCTCCTATAAAGCCTGCAACACCAATCGACGTGTGTATGAAGAAATACGTGAAGAGTGAAATAACTAGTCCAAAAAACAGATCTCCCAATGGCATCCCGTACACAGAGAAGTAGTTAAGGGCCGGAAGAGTGTCCTTGTTCAGCATGCCTTTCCCGGATATCATAATACTGCCTAGGATTATATATCCGAGAGTCATCGTCTGAAATATGTGAAATACATCCATTAGATTTCTTGTGATATGTGTAACTAAAATAAATGTCTTTTAATATTATAAGCAAGTATGCAATAGAGACTTGTTCAAGTACGACGAATCCAGTTAACATAACGAATTAAATCCAGCGATGTGGTTTTGGGCCGGTGTGTTGGGGGGTTTTTTTTATCTCATAATTGTGTTTCTACAACTTTGTTCTGTTGATCGTATTTCTTCTCGTTTAAGCTGTTATTTTCTTCTGATAGTCGTCAAGGTCACGCAAAAGTGAAGGTCATTCATACACGTTTTCGTATTCCGAATGGCTTGGTAAAATTATTACGGACACAACACAAATACACTTTAATGTCACGGACAACCAAATCAAACCGATACTGATATCGGCCCCCTAGGCCTGACAATATTGCTGAACCTCTGGGCCAAACAAGACGCAATTCCATTTCAGTAAGATCTTAATTCTATAATATATTATCCTAGTCTTAAAGCTATATGTCAAATAACATTGTAAGGTTCAACTCACTAAAGAGCTTCACGTCATTGATAACAGCAGCGTCGAACAAGACTCAAAAGCATCAAAGTAGTATTAGATTATTGAAATGTAATGTCTTTTAATAAAAACTATAGACGGAGTTGCCTTAATTGACTACGGAATCTTAAAGAGATGTAGTAATAGGCCAGAAGGAGAATCAATAACAAGAACGGAATGGTTTTTTTTAAGTCTATAGGTTTTAACGCCCTTTAACAATATATCATAAATATTGTGACAATAGACCATAGGACAACAGCTTACTGACTGACAGGACCGGAAGTGAAGCAGCAACAAAAACAAAAGCAGAGCCAGGATGATTTTAAACTAAAAAAAAAGAATTGTAATGGAATGAAGATGAAATCATGCATTAGCGTTATGGCCTACATTTGTATATCTTAACATGGGGTCTTGTTGATTCAACTCATCCTGTTTTGTTTCGTACCAGGGAAACACTGTTCATTGGACAGAAAACTTAGCGTTTTTACCCTAATATTTAAAAGATCTTTATAACGCTACTACACTTCAGTCCGTCTGACTTGTGTGACCCTTCCAGGAGCAGAAGATCTAGCCAGCATGACAGCAAGACAAGATGCCAAGCAGCTGATATTTTACTTTAAACATTGAAGTGCTTACCCTTACAATGGTAATACATATCAGTATTGCGTTTGTTGTTTTGTTGAATCTCCCTTTGTATCGCGGGTCGTAGGTCACTATCCCCATTGTCTGTAAAAACAAATTAAATGAGATACCGAACAAAGACAATTTAACGAAAAAGAACAGACTTCAAGGACTTCAAAAGTACTATTCATAAAACGACAGCATCGCCGAGAGCATGCCGTCCCATACCATATCCTTTAGTGTACCCTGTTTTATTGTGTATGTCTTATTTTAAGTACAGGTATACATGTATGTGCAATTTTAATTGTCTATCACAGACGAAAAACATTATTGAGATATTATGCATATGAATCATCGTATATGTTCCTATATTGTATTAAAGTAACAACTTCTTCGAATTCGTTCTCGTGTGTTTACACGTATCTAGGCAGTACATAAAATACCACGACTAATTACACATATAATACTCGTGTGTGTCCTTCTTATGCTTAAAGTAAAAGTTTACTCTCCAGATTCTCAATTAACATGTATATAGAAGTAGAGGTAAATCACACAGTACTTATCAAAGAAAACCCACTTACAATACTAAAACTAATGTTTACTCACGTGAATTCATGAATGTTTCGTTTTTCTGTTTGTCTGTGTGACAACCAAACCAGGAAGTATATTAATATGTTTACTATAACGCAATGCACACATACGGACAAGGCCAATCAAACACATTTGTAGTTGTCGATTAAGAGTTGCCAAATTAATCACGCCGTTTTGACTGTAATACGGAAAGCATTTTGTCCAAGCACCTACTGTCGGACAGAAATATAAACGAAGCTGAAAATGTAAACTAGCACTTTAATCAGATATTATTTAACAATAACTGCCAATTTTTATCTTATCAATTGTTCATGTGCGTCATTAAGTAATCGGTTTTTTTTTCATAACGCGAGATGTATATCCGGATAAACAATGACCAGAGACGAGATCGAAAGTTTTGTACAAATAGAGAAACTACTTTGTAGACTATTCGCATTGACAATAATTACAATAATGTCTGACTTTGTAGCACTGAGTGATCAAAAAAACACACAACAAGACAACGGACATCTAAGGCTCATCGTTTCATTGGTTGTAATTATGAATATTAGTTACATTACGATCCTTGTTAACTATGGACTGATGATGTCACTGACGAGTTGATATCTATGTAGCATGTCATCAATTTTTCGATTATATCTTCAGATAGGGTATAGATACTACGTCATACACCTTTATATTCATTACAACTAATTGTGGTCCGTTTCAGTTTGCAATTTTGGACGAACAGAAAACACCTGAATCAGGACTTGCAAAACAGGTGACATAAACGGAAATTATAACAATATAAATTGTAAAATGTGTACACCGTAGGATATACGATGAGTTTATATAACGGTGTTAGCGTACTCCTTTACCAGTTTACAACAGATAGATCTTCTCCAGATATTAATATGAAACATTTGGATTTTCGTGGTTTCGGATTGCAAACTTCTAATGTTTTTTGCGTGTAAAATGGGGACTGTTTTCTTGATATGTGGATAGTCTGAAGGAAGTGTCGACCGTAAGCGTTGTGCGTTTAACTAAAATCTCTCTGTCTTGAGTGATCCTAGCGCCGTTCAATGGAGATTGATGGTTATTGGTGCATATTTTTGTGTTAAACGAGGGGCGGATTAAAACCGAATAAGTTTTACTAATGTAGAGGCTTTTACCGCCTTTTCGCAAAACGGAAGTCGGCTTTTCCGATATTGTTCAGTTTGTTTGTTTGATTATTTGGGTTTAGCGTCCCTTTAACTCATGTATAGGTCATATCAAGTCGGTGTTTATTTGTGACAGTGCGCACCTATTGCGACTTTATAGTGATGGCTCACTGACAAAACACACCGCAGACACAATGGCATGATGTTTCACTCGGCCACATTATCCTGACACCACCGAGCCAACCAGTCCTCCTCATACCAAGTAATGCTGAGCACTAAGCGGGATCCGATAAGATTGCATAATTTAATTCTTTAGTTTTGACGTGGCCGGGATTCGATCCGAACCTTTGATGTAAGCACCAGTCTACCAGCGCGCAGCAAACGCCTTAACCACTGGGTCACCACGCTGGTCGACATCGTTCAGAAACATTTATATACGTAACCAAATCCATAAAGGTGATTATACAAGACCGATAGCTTGATAAAAAGATGAAACCAGGTGTTATCTTATAGAAATATGTGTAGCAGAAAGTTATCTTAATATAGAAAAATTTGTAGCAGAAAGTTCTAAGCTATGTGGTTTAAACTTAATGTTGCAGAAAACCATAGTGCACAATTGCTCGAAACATATTACCATGTTTTCTAACAATGCCGGTTTAAGTAGAGTATAAGTTTTAAAACGCGTCGCTTTATAAGTCAGCATTACAATTCTTGAAGTCATGTAGGAGCTGACGTTAAACAAACACACAATGATTTACAAAATATCACCTGTGATTTAAACCGCTTCATAAAGCCCTCTGCCGTTATAACAAAGACACCCATTCGTGTATAGTCTAGCTAACGGTAACTCTATCCTATCATTGGTCTATTGAACATCATTGTGTACATCATAATAACACCACGTAAAAATAGTTTGTTATTTAAAGATAATAAAGTTCCGAACTTGTCTTTTATATTTGGTGCAATTGTCATACGACACCTGTTAACTAACAATCACCATATACGTTATATTACCATGAGACTTTTTTTTATTTGTACTATACAAGAATGTGGCGGTGTTTTATACGGACATAAATAGGTGATTGTTTTTAACAACAGTGATGATACGCTAGGTTATGTGTAACATTCATACAGTATACTATATATAATTCACTCGTTCTCTTTATGGTAAAATAAGACCTCAAACTTAACGGTCATAAAATAATTGATTGTGTCGTCGCTGCTTACCGATTTATCATTAAAACTTCATTGAAGTTTGCAACAAGGTTCGATACTTGTTGCACTAATTGGAAAAAATCAAATGATTTATGTTTCCACACGACATGTGTAGGATTATAGTTACCGAACTGAATTGGGCCATAATTTGTTCTCAAGTTTTTAAATATATATATATATATATATATATATATATATATATCTAGTAACTTTTATTTGTTTAAGGTTAGCATACTTTATCACAAAATAATAATTTCTCGTACTTTTCACGAACACATAGGGTTATAACGTTTCATGTCCCATATGCATGAATGGTATTTGGCATGTATATACATGTATATAATATAACTTCATTTTTGATTTGATGGACACAATGTAATAAATGCATTATACAGAGTGTCATATATGAATTGACTGATCTCTGCTTTCTTGACTGTTTGATGTGTGATAACAATTGTTTAATTTTTAATTCAAATCATACCGAGATTATTCAAACACTTACATTTTTTTAAATGTTCTAGGTGTGTGTGTATGTGTGTGTGTGTGTGTGTGTGTGTGTGTGCTTACACACTATTTAAAATTCATATTAACAGAACCTAAAAGACATTTTGTGAGCTAAGTATCCGTTGCATTGCATTTCGATGGTTATTATTGTTTGGGTTTTACTTTTTACTGTGTGTCTCTTTATTCAGTTGTAAATTCTATGGTCTCGTATGTTCACATATTATATACAATTGTATAATTTTAATGACCCGACTACCATCTTTAACTGCAACAGCATTACATCAACAAATAACAAAACCACCCAAGAGAGATATGTTCAGGTTTTAACCTTTATTCTGTTGATCCTATTTCTTTTTGTTGTTATATTTACGGACATCGTTTGTGAATCAGAAATGATAGGTGTTTACCGCTACATTTCCCTCTTAGTTTGACTGATATAACATTAAACCTAACTTAAACTTGCACTACCACCATAACTTATATTTACTGTTGTATGTCCATTCCCTGTTGTACATGCCATTGTTCATGGACTTACGTCTTGTGCATATCGTCTTAGTTTGTAGCATTTACTAATTACGTTTCCACTGCACGGATAATTTACTGCAGTAATGTATAATGGCCGGACTTATGTTAACAGTGTAGGTGTTACACAAAAATAAGACAGAATGCTAAGTCGACAACCGGTGTTATACAAAAATGCAATCTTAAACATGCCTCCATATTAATAATAGGAAAGAGCCAATACTCCGTGCGAGCACCCCGTCCCGATTTCAAGATCTTGATTCGAAGCAGCTGTCATTAATGGGCGCAATAGAAAAAACAATTTAGAATTGACAAGATTTCGGTTAATTAAAGCTTCAGAGGCAAATGTGGGAGGGAACACATCACGATGGTTATGATATACAACAACTACATGTATACCATAACAATAAAAACAAAATTGTTGCAAGGCCTCATCCTTCGTACTTGATATGGTTTCATACTATTCAATTTCTTCATTAGCTTTTCTTTTTTTTCCATTCTCATCTTGCCATGTCTGGTTTTTTATCTCTAATTGTTCGTCTCGACAACACATAAAGATTATGAAAGTTAAGTTAAACCCTAATAAAGCAAACTAACAAGCAAAGGTCCTGACATTATGGTTTTTATTATGTTGCAATGTGACACAGAAGGATTAACACAGTTTGCGGTTGCAAAGTGACCTAACATAAATCCCTTCTGAAAAAATTAAATTATTGTGACTCGTTCTCTACATTTAAACTTGATAGACGTGGTAATATAATGACTATTCTGATGTTCGTAAAGTAGGTTCCGCCATCTATTTGTCGTTTTTAATAAGATTATTTGACTTTAGTATATTTACTTTAATCTCATAGCTCAATACCACCTGCCACAGTATTACTTAAATGATTTATATACAGCATCACACACCGAACACTAATCCCCCGACAATTGATTTTAAATCGGCAGGATATAACGATTGAGCTCTGTGTTGATACATTACAATAATGTCATTCAGATAGACCTGTCTTCAATTGTACAATTCACGTCGCCTAAATAAGACACAGGTAAATTTTTTAAATTGTTTTGTATTTTTTAATGTTGTTGTTACTCTGATAGAAGATCAGTAGAGCGTTTTTGAATTTTGTTATTGCCTCATGATATTTTAATCAACTGTCTTCAGACTTATTTCTGAAAGAGAGCTATCGTTGCATTACGTTTGAACGTTTTGGTTATTCTGGTGTTAGAAATTACATAAATGTGTGATGTTTTGTTTTGTTTATTTTTATTTATTATTATTATGTTGCACATTCAAACATTATCTTGTATCCCTCGATTGTTATGTAGAGTGATAATATAAACATTACAGTTAGTTTCCGTTCCTGCTAAATTAATATTTCGCTACAATCATCAGTTATGCATTTAAGCCGAGTTCCCACTGTGGCGATTGCAAGCGAACCACAACTATCTGATATGCGTAAAGATAATCGCTTTGGGAGTTTTTTAATTGTATTTACTTCATACTTGTTCTGTTAAATTTTCCATGTGCAACTTGCAGCTTCTCTCAATTCGTGGAGGCGCTACGATAGTTCTGTAAGGTTCAAAACTTGTGTTGCGTCCCAAGTGATTTAATAACATTCGCCGTTGTATTTTAGCGTGAAATTCTTCCTTTTCTTTGCAATTCTTTGTTACTTTTACCGTTCCGTTATAAACATCGCCCCTTGTGGTTCTGGTTCAATATTTATACAGAGGAGAAAAGAAAAACACAGAATGGTGGACCAACCAGAACCAATCAGATCTTGCAATTCCGAGTAGAAATTGTTAAATAATTCGTGGCTCTAATCCTTGTACAAACATCTAAATGTTTTCTTGTTGTTCGCTTAAAAATCTCTACGGAGGGACAGGTGCTTTACTGTTTAGGTAAAGGTCATTTTCGGGTGACGCTTTTGATGCCACATTTCATTTCTTAAGTTCCTACTTGAATTGTGATTAAGTAAAGTTCATGAAGTGGTGATTAAATTGTTCCCCATTAACAAATTCATGAAAATATGAACCAGGACCAAATATATTCATCCCCCCATGCACTTAACTAAATCAAAATCTTGAATAAAAATATTTCTTAAATAGTTCGACTGTTATTTAATACACGTAAAACTATATGTTCGAGTAAGGCATACAGTCAATTTTAGACAATGTCGCGCTTTGGGAATAGTGATTTATTGAGGAATGCATGACGTAGACTATTCGTAAGTTTATGGGATGTTTTTTTCAGATGTTAAAAAAAATATTTGTGAATGTGCAAGATAGTTATATTTTACCTGATTTAAACTTTTGATTTAAAATATAACGAGTTCAAATTTACAAATGGCTGTTTTAATTGTCCTCGACACCTTTTCATAGTTGTTTGATTGGAACTACACCATGACATAACCATGAATTTAGCTAGGCCTACACAGGTTAGTGGTCAAGACAAAACAATGAATGTAGCTAGGTCTACAGAGGTTAGTGGTCAAGACATAACCATGAATTTAGCTAGGCCTACAGAGGTTAGTGGTCAAGGCATAACCATGAATTTAGCTAGGCCGACAGAGGTTAGTGGTCAAGACAAAACTATGAATGTAGCTAGGCCTACAGAGGTTAGTGGTCAAGACATAACCATGAATTTAGCTAGGCCTACACAGGTTAGTGGTCAAGACATAATCATGAATTTAGCTAGGCCTACACAGGTTAGTGGTCAAGACAAAACCATGAATGTAGCTAGGCCTACAGAGGTTAGTGGTCAAGACATAACCATGAATTTAGCTAGGCCTACTGAGGTTAGTGGTCAAGACGTAATCATGAATTTAGCTAGGCCTACAGAGGTTAGAGGTCAAGACATAACCATGAATTTAGCTAGGCCTACAGAGGTTAGTGGTCAAGACAAAACCATGAATTTAGCTAGGCCTACAGAGGTTAGTGGTCAAGACGTAACCATGAATTTAGCTAGGCCTATAGAGGTTAGTGGTCAGATATAACCATGAATTTAGCTAGGCCTACACAGGTTAGTGGTCAAGACAAAACCATGAATTTAGCTAGGCCTACAGAGGTTAGTGGTCAAGGCATAACCATGAATTTAGCTACTAGGCCACCGCGGCCCCTGCTAGGCCTAAACAGGTTAGTGGTAAATATATGAGTTATACACAAGGTGTATTCGTAAAGGTGTACATTCAAGTCAATAGATCTCTTTATCACAACTATACTTAATATAGTTCACACATTGATTTTGTCTTAAGATGAATGGATTTCACAATTGTAATTAGATTTCATTGCAGATTTCGCACTGACTTAATATGTTCATGAATAGGTAACTTCAGGTGAGTTGTTTTAATGAATGTAACGGAATACATAACGTTAGATTTAAACATGTTTTACTATCTTAGAACAGATACGTGCATTTAGTCCCGTATTATGGTTAATATCTGACGAGAAAAAGAACAGTTGCTGAATCTTTTTTTTATTTCATTATCATACATTTATCCGTTGAACTTGAATGCCACGTGTCACACGCTCAAGGTTAAAACTATTGATATTGCTATACTTTGTCGCTTGCAATAGCATTAGTATTAATATATACTTGAATATCAATTAAAGTATCGATTAAAAGAAATTGGGTTACAAAACATATAAAGCAATAATAAATCTCTTAAGCCGAACGAATTTTCATTCTTAAATTTCTTAATGATTTTGGTCGGGATCCAGGGAACCTTGGTAAGTAATCGCATTTTATTGCATTTCATCAACTTGATACCTACATATAATCTAAAGATGTAAAATTGATGGCCGATTTATTTACTTCTTATTTATCCATTGAATCATTCTAATCGATGCGGTGGTCTGTCAAACTTTTCATTATGGCTAGCTTAATCACGTTTACGAATATGTTTTAATTCCTTTATCTTATGTTTGGACAGCAGAAGCACGGTAATAAATCATACGAAATTATAGTTGAATACACTTAGACGTATTTGGCTTGTACTAATTCCATCACGTATTAAATGTTTTCTTCATCAATTTGACACCGAACATCTTTTTGTATCAGTGAACCATATTAATTGCATTATTTCCGAGAATTATGCGACGTCATATTACAGTATTGGCCAATCAAAGTTGATTTATAGCAACGATTTATTCCGCAAGTGTTTATATGGGGAAAAAACGTCAAAGAAGTTTATGTGAATTATGAAAGTATCAACTCCTTTCTGAAGGTTACACATTGTAGCAATTTTCTTATATATACGAACCTAGGACATATTCATAGACAATTGATCTAGTATTGATGAATACTGTAACAGCGCCATGAAGTGTATATTTAAAAATCTTAAATGTATAGCCATACTTGAAACTTCTTGCTTCATGTGGGAAGTGGGAAGATTGGTTTCTCGAAAATTTGCTTAAACACACCGCTAAGTTTCGTATTTAGTGACTTGGTTTCCATTTTTAGTTGATAAATATACATTTGGTTCATTTTTCTGTGGTCGTCAAACGTTTTCTTATTGTTTGCCAATGTCCATGGACTTACGGCCTAGAATATCGTCTTGGTTTTTCGATTTACTATCTTAGTTATTGTGAGGCACATCTCAGGGTGAAATTAAGACAAGATTAAAAAAAATCGCGATGTAAAATATTAAAGTTGTCACTAGAATCTATTGTTTAAACTGTTGGTACACGTCGACTAATAACTATGTGTAAACACGTTTTGAAAATGATATATCTATTGTACTTGTTTGTTTATCATTCCCCTTTGCTGACGAGGACTGGTTTTTCCGAAACATGTGTCCAGAGGATTACGTTTAAATTTCCTATTTTGACTACGCGCACATTTTAAATTGTGGCAAGCAAATTTTGTATTATTGTTGGGGTGTGGTTTTTGTACATCATAACCATCGTGAATTGTTTTCTAAGTTGCCATTTGTCTCTGTAGCATATAGATTAACAAGTGGTTAAAATTGGTTAAATTGATCATCTTGATTGACTCGGTGTACATTATTGACTTGTTTGACTTAGTTAGCTTTGTTTGGATTGAAGCCGCGACTTCAAGCACAATTAACAGGGAGGAAATTTGACAGATTTGGTCTAAAACATCACACAATGCAGAGTGAACAGAATAAACAAGAGATGTCGACAGTATGGCTGACTTATACCCCCACTCGCCTAGATATGTATTTCATGACATCAGTTATAGTAAAATGGCTAAAACAAAAATGTAAGGTACGGTGCAACTTCAGAGTGTTGTGACAATATCAGTGGTCAGTTTCTCGAAGTTTATATAAAAAATGTGCGAGTTGTCGAGACAAAATTCTGCTTACAATTTTTGAAAGGGGCATAACCCCCATAAAAATAGCCAGGGGCCATACTTTTGTGAATAAAGGGAGGTAACTCAAATTCATATAGATTACCAACATATGAAATTGGAAATTTCCCGAATTTCTTTACAAAGAACCCTACATGTGTTCATATCTCTTATTATGCATTCCAGAAAGAAAGTTTTTATTTAAAACCAATATTAATAAAATAAAAATTTCAGATCATTGTAGAAAACATGTTTCTTTTTTTGCAGACTATTAACACAAAAGAATTCCTTAGATACCAAAAACAAATGCTAAAATGTTTAATAA
>JAUMGZ010229561.1:0-11101 GCA_032359645.1 Pododesmus macrochisma
ATGTACATATATACAAGTTCACAATGATCATGATGATACAAGGTATAACAATCAATCTGTAATTAAACACAGAGTATAATGTACAAGGTACAGTACATGTACATATATACAAGTTCACAATGATCATGATGATACAAGGTATAACAATCAATCTGTAATTAAACACAGAGTATTATGTACTAGGTACAGTGCATGTACGTATATACAAGTTCACAATGATCATGATGATATAACAATCCATCTGTAACACAAAGATTATAACATGTATGTACAGTGCAGGAATGATTCTACTACATGTATATGTTTTAAGGACGCTGAGCGACTCCACAAATCATTTGAAATCCAGGATACAAAAATTCCCAATTGAATATTGTGCAGAAAAACGGTAAATCAGTCTGGATTTCCAGAGTTGGTTTTGTATTAGAATGCTGCCCATATTTTCTGGTGTGTTTGTCACCGCAAACAACAACCAGACGTACAATGTATTCCAGATGTTTAACCGGTTTTAAACTAAAGCTTATATTACAGTGTATGTCTATATCGGCTACCATGTACATGTAAATGTGCTTGCGATAAACACAATATTGGAACACAACATTAATAGTCCTAATTTTTTTTTATTTGTTTATTAGAGATAATATATATATATATGTCATATAAAATACAGATATAACATATGGTACTATATTAGCATATAAAGAAGATAAAAAACGTTTTTTAGTATCATGTACATGTACTTTTCTAAAATATTACTAATTTACTCATTTTTAAGAATTTATATGAATTGATTGGACAATATATATATATATATGTACACAGAAGTAACAGTTTCAGTGTCACATTCACATTTTTCCTTACTCAAATATTTTGAAGCTATTTATATCATTTCATTTCATGGCATGCCATCGCATATTTCAAGGCTCAATTTAGACTATGGAATTTAGGAGCCATATGGCTCCTTTGATAACAAGAGGCCCATGGGGCCTTAACGTCCATCTGGATTGGCATTTAAATATTTTTGATCCTAGGGTCGCTCCTTTAACAAAGTTGGTTCTCCATGCCCTAAATTTACTACAAACCGAAACATTATGCACTTAACAAATTTTCCCCATTTAGGCCCCAAAGTGACCCTTCCTTAGTACCTGGCCCCGTCATTTGAACAAATCTGAGTCAACATCCCCTAAGGATCATGACATCTTCAAAATTTCAATGAAATTGGTCAAGTTTTAGTGTTGGACACAATCGCAAATGTGAAAAAGTATCATTTTTGCTATATACATGTATATAGTGTTGAACTTTGACCCCAAAATGTGTACCCTAATTTTTACCCAAGGTTCACGCCTTGAACATTCTTGGTTCTCTAAAACCACACAAAAACAGTATTTTATCAAACCAAACTCAGTCAGCAAAAACAGCGCCCTTAGAGAATATTTTAGTCGCATTTATAATATTAAGACGCAAATGCGATCGATATGCTAAATAATTTCATGTAAAATTGTAGAGCTCATTAGTATGTTTGTTTGCTATAAGACAAAATTAAGAAACAAAATTGGACCCCCACAACCCTAACCCCTCTCGCCCGGCCCCTAGAGGTAATAAAAAGATCTGAAAGAATTTTTCTCTTCCCCATGCATACATGTACATACATGTACATCCACTATATCCAAAAGTTTCAAGTTCCTATCTGAAAAAGTTTAGAAAAAGTTAATTTTACCCCTTAACCCCTAAAGTGCCTCTACCCCAACTTCCCGGTCACTGTATGTGAAAATATTTCCTGTTAAATGTAACACTAATGATTTAGTGTTTGATTTGATATATGCTATAAGACTGTATTTAAAATTGACCCCCATGACCCCACCCCTTCTGGCCTGGCCCCTAGGGGTCATATAAAAAATCTGAAAGTGTGCACTTCCCCATTCATACATCTACTAGTACTATGTTCCAAAGTTTCAATTTCCTATCTTAATTATTATAAAACAGTTAAGAAAAAGTTATTTTACCCTTTACCCCTCAAGTGCCCTTATGTACCCTCCCTGATCACTGTATGCCAGAATTATTTGCTGTAAAATGTAACACTCATGATTATGCTTGATTTTATATGCATGCAATAAGACTAATTTTTTTTTTTTAAATTTGACCCCATCCCCTCTAGCCTGGCCCCTAGGGTTCATATCAAAAATCTGAAAGTGTTGTGCACTTCCCCATACATACATCTACTATGTTCCAAAGTTTTAATTTCCTATCTAAATTAATATAAACGGTTACGGTAAAAAAAAGTTATTTTACCCTTTACCCCTCAAGTGCCCCTACCCTCCCTGATCACTGTTTGCCAGAATTATTTTCTGTAAAATGTAACACTCATAATAATGCTTGATTTGATATGCATGTAATAAGACTAATTTTTTTTTTAAAAATTTGACCCCACCCCCTCTAGCCTGGCCCCTAGGGTTCATATCAAAAATCTGAAAGTGTTGTGCCCTTCCCAATACATACATCTACTATGTTCCAATGTTTCAAGTTCCTATCTTAAACAGTTAAGAAACGGGGTAAGGCGGACGCCAGAGACGATCACAATATTCTCCACAAACTCTATATACTGTAGCTACTTATACACTGTGAAAACATCTTTATTGTAACAGTTAATAAGTAACAATATGCAAACAATCACCAATTAAGGACATGAAGGAAGCAATACCAGCATGACATGAAATGAGGCTGATCTGTACACCTGTTAATCAACCGATGTTGGGCACATAAATTTAAGTTGTTTTTATGCTGTAACTGTTACGCATACTCCTAGTCCTAGTCCTCTTTACAATGTATGTCTTGCATTATAATCCACTCAGAATGCCTTCTATTTAAATAGCTTTGCAATAATTGACCCCTGTAGACGGCTAGGTTTATCTGTCGGCATTAGTTTGTCAGGTGTACATGTATACATACATATATTCTGAGCTTCTATAGCTAGAAGTGGTCACTTACGTACATGTAAATAAGTTACTTTCGCTTTCCTACAACTTTATACACAGATTATAGCTAGTCTTGCGCCAAATAGTAAAGCAAAAGTATTTTTGATATGTTTTCACTTAAAAATTTTTAAAGCGTGCAAATGGCGAGAGACAGCAGTAAATACTGAACACATTTATATAAAGATATTGAAAAATTTATTTTGCTGAAAATGGAAATATTTGGGGGAAAGTTGGTACCTTTATCCCAAGAGGAAAGTGCCGTTAAATGGCAGCAAAATGAAGCTAGATTGTTCCCTGACTACATATATATACATATGAACATTTAACAACAAAATATTTCAGCATATGGTGATCAGGCCTAGGGTGTATGGTAGGGGTGCTTGGGGAGATATAGGGTCAAATTAAGGCGCCCGTGCAGTAATATGCGATGACGTGACATCGAAAATGTAGTTCTAGTTTACATTGTACTTAATAATTGTAGTTTTGTTCTCTATTAATATCATAGTATGGGTCACATATTTTCTTTTATTTGCCCATGTCCAGACCACAGATTTGACATTTTTGTTAAGTTTGGAACAACTGTGTTCCTTGAATTGTATGAACCAAACGTAACCTTGGTACAGATTGACCGGTACAGATCAACAATGGTACAGACATGTACAACTGGTATACAACAGGTCTAGCTTTGTAACCGCTGTTGATTGCCATTTGGTGATTTTGAGTGATAATTGTCACATGAAAAATAATGTTGCTGCATGAATAATCAGTGTATAAAGTAGTAGGAAAGTGAAAGTAACTTATTTACCTAAGCAACCTCAACCAGAAGCCATGTGCTTTGTATGTATACATGTACATGTACACCGGTACAGACCAAATTTTTTACAGCTGGTAAACCAATAGCTTTAGCTAGCTATACATGTAGCTGTACATGCCTGCAGGTGTTAATTACTACAAAGCTAGATCTGAATTTCTGAGTGGATTATTACATAAGACATAATTGAGGACTGGGAGTATGCTTGCTTAAAAGTTAAAGCATATATACTGTATATACATGTTTAAGAGCAAACTTAATTATGTGACAAACACCAGTTTGATTGACAGGTTTGCTAATGAATTGATTGCATGACATGCTGGTACTGCTTCCTTGTTTTTGTTTGCATTTTTAACTGTTTACAATAAAGATGTTTTCACAGTGTATAAAGAGTTTGTGGAGAATAATAATGATTAACTTACGCTTGAAAAAATTTAAACAGCTTAAAAATATTTGAGCGAGGTTAATGTGAATGTGACACTGTTATTTATATAATTATTGTTACTTAGGGCTGTAACGATACACTATCTTTTCCCTTTGATATGTATTGCAATATTTGCTCTTCAGTTGAGTTCGATAAGATACAGCTGCTAATGGAATCAATCTAAGGAAAACTGAATGTGAGCGAAATACAATTGTTAAAGTCATCATATATGTGTATTGTGTAACAGCGACAGGTGACATGGTACATGTAGCTTATGTGGAAGCTCTTTGGCGTTTTATATTCAAATCAGATATTTCATACCGCGTCTTCATGTGGTATAAAAAGCACCAAAGACAAACTACCAATTTTCAGCATAATCATTTAATAATCTGTCATCTCATTTAGATTTTGCCTATACATGTACATGTATATATATCCTATACTTAAACATTCTTGATGATAGTTATGTAGCCATTTTCAGATATGTTGGACAGTTTTTTCTTTAGTTTTCAAGGAGAAAGGATGATGAATTGTACTGAAAATTGGTAGAAAGTTTGCACTTGGAATATTGTACTTGTATTACCGGTAATCAAAATCAAAGTTTGGAGCGATCGATCAAGAGCTCGATGTAAAAGTTTAAACTCGAATTGTAAAACTTAGACAGTGTATAGATGAAATGTTAGATTTTATATTGAATATTTAAGCATGATGCAAGATGCCATCTTGGCTTGGGCAAGTTAGGTCCTTCACATGACTTTATCAATGCTTATAAGATAATCAGCAAATTTCCACACGGGACAACACACTAATGGTTGCACTTGACTTGTGCACCTAAATGTAAGGAAGCACAGTGAGCTGGCTCTTGAAGATGGTCAGGATGTCGGCCTCTGCTATTAATGCAGGCAGATTGTTCAACTCCTGTATAGAGCGGAGTATAGTAGAGTCATGCATGAGGCTGTTGCTAAGCTAAAAACTAGGGTCGGGACGATTGACGATTTTCTCGAATCAGTTCGATGTCGATTTATACCCCCTTGATTCAATTTATTTTGATTCGATTTGATGAGTATTCTTTGACCACAAATTTTGTCATTCATTATAATTATTAAGGGTAAACAAAACAATTAAACATGATAAATGAATTAAATATTATGCAGAATTAATGACCAGATTAACATTGGCAGGAAAACAGAGCAAAAAGAAGATAGTCTTTGACAACTCTTCACCAACAGGATGGACAAGTTCTATGAGTGCTCATATGCAGAGGAAACACGGATTTCGCTGGCTGATTCTCATTCTGTCTCTTGTCTTGACACTGACAGTCCATCGTCTGGGAAGGGAACAACTAGTGACTGTGAAGACCAGAGGCAGAATGAGAATCAACCTGTGAAATACCGCTTCTCTGCATATAAATGAGCACTCGTAGAACTTGTTGATCTCGCTATATTTAAATGTTACCGCACATAACTTGCAAACAGTCACAGTTTTGTCCTACTTTACCCCATTTTCTAAAAATTCAAGTTGTTCCCACACTTTCTGCCACCATTATGTTTACTAATGCGTAGTATAATTTTAAAAACGAAATGAACATTTTCTGGTATTCCGGAGAACGTGCTGAATCACGGTGCACCAGCCTTTTCAGTGCACACTAACAGCCCTACTGAAAACGAAAAAAACATCATTTTTTATATGGCACTTTGTCACTAGGAGCAAAAAGTCAATATTTGAGGCGACAAGAGTGGGTGTGTCCACCATTACACTCCTTTCTCTATCTATATCCAGAGACGAACACATTTGTTTTGCTAAAGATAAATTATTGATAAAACATCTGATTCCTGTGATCATACAGCTGTATGTACATGTGGGTAAACCAATTCATGTTACTCGAAAGAGTCACTCCTTAATATTTGGCCTCCATATATATAACCTCAGAAAGGATGTCGTTTACTGAACTTGTAGAAATGGGAAAATTTGATATTCCCAAGGCATGATGTTACATTTTTAGTGTTGAATTTTATACCCCACATCATGAATCCATATATTCAGGGCATTTAGGTCATGTTGAAGTTCCAATTGATCATCGATCCATGTTAAGGTCATGACCTGTAGACAAGGTAGTTGTCAGCAAAAAGACAAACAGCTGTAAAGAGCATTCTAAGCGCTTAAATTGTGTTGGGTATCCATAATTTAATATCACCCCTATTATGATCCACTAGCAAATCAGTCGAGTAATATTGAAAATGTACTCGCCCTTTAACTAGTTACAGACATGTTATATAATTACTGGCTATTGAGAGCAGGGTGATAGGATTTTTAAAACCCTGCACGGTTTCACCCCAACCTAGTCAATGTAGGAAAGTGTTCATGTATCAGAAGTAGTATTGTAACCTGTCCATATATCTTATAATATTTGTATCACTATGATAGTGTGGATGGTTCAGGAAGTGATTCATTTTCATAAAAAAAGTCTAATAGATTTGCGTCCATTGATTTCCGGACAACAGTTTAAGTAATACGGGTACAAAAATATCTTGTGTATGAAACATACCTGCAGTTTTTGATCTTTTTTAAACGACAACTCGTCGGGTTCTTGCGCATCGAATTGGAACAAAGCTGTGGCCTCCATTCCGGAAATGTGAATTAAACTAAATGCGTCAAACACATGCGCGGTAGACGTGCGCACTGTTGATAAATGAGTACTAGCCGTTCCGTACCATCGTCAGTCCGTACCAAGATTTGATTGACCCATTACCAGAATTTGTTGTTTTTTCACTTACTTTCAAGAATTTGCACGGAGAGACGATGGTACGGAAAGACTGGCAACCAGATAATGCCATGGCCAATTTTCCGGGTTAACAAACACCAAAAGTATATCACACAGTTCCAACATAAATTGAAACATAGACTTCTAGATACTAACATGTTAGTATAGTCTGTGATTAAAAGCAATGTGAATCGAACAGTTGTTTTAATTAGAAGCCACAACAAATGTCAGCACGCCTTACAAACCAAACAAAACTAACAAAAAACAAGAGGCACATTGGACCTTAAAGTCCTGCATGCATTAACAATGAAAGAATACATACTAGAATTAAATTATAGCCTTTTTGTCAATTTCATTTTTCTACCATTAAGTCGTCCTGGTGATTTAACACTTAACTTTATGAAGATTTAACAAGAAGTCAAAAAGTTACCACAAGACGTGTACATCAGCTGCTTTCAAAAAGTTTCAACATAAAAAAATGACGTTTTTTCGTTTTTAGCTTAGCAACAACCTCATGACTCTATACCTGTTTCATTGTTAAAGATATTTGATCAAAACTTTCATTATTATAGTTGTGAGTTCAAGCTTTTAAACCATACCAAGAACAATAAATTTTGCTTAATATATAATTTTGAAAAATTTGTTAAAATAGGGATACTCTCTCTTAAAAATGGGCATGGAAACAGCAGTATCTGCACGAAATCTTAATCACTGGTTAATATTGTCTTCTTTTTTTAAAGCTAGTAACGTTATGCATGTTCAATATTATATTCTCACATGGAACTCGCCGATTTCAAGGCATGTTTTTCTTTTAAGCGTATTACACTAAGAATGATGTAATATTTCATTTATAAATTAACCCAAGATTAATATCGTAGGTAAAACAAAAATAATGCAGTCTCCCACCGGAACCCCCCAACAAAAAACAGCAACAACAAAATATCGCTTAACTTGCCCAGATAGCAATCAATCATTGACGTTACGTCAAACTACGTTATTTTGAGTTACGCGTCAATATATATATATATTTTGACGTAATTTCGATTACATTTGGACAATTATAATGTCACAGTGAAACAATTTTTAATGACAAAATATATACCACTGTTTTTCTTATTCTGTGTATATTTTTATGTTATGGTGCTTACCACATTCATATATAAATAGTTAAAGAAATAGTTGTTTGCATACACTTAAGATACCAATATTTGAGAAAGTCTTTTTCGAATATTTTTATCATTTCAACGAATTCATTTGGACACCGTGAACTGTTTTATAGCCTTTCCTCTTGTGTCATGAATGGTCAACATTTGGTATGCAATTAATTTAAAGCACGTGCTTTGTTTATTCATATGATAGAATAATAATTCAATTCTAGAATTATGCGGCAACATATGTCGAAATATATATGGCGCAAATAACAAAATTTTCATAAGACTTCTGTTGGCAAATTATCGAAGTTATAAACAAATCCGAAATCTTTTAGGATATACGTGTATATTAAGTAAAAGGCAATTGTACGAACCGGAGTAGGGAATCTGGTATATTCGAATGTAATAATATAACACAGACTGCCGATATACATAAGGCAGACTATCGAACGACTTTATCTGTAGTTTATTTACGAGGGCAATATTAGAGAACATCACCAGAACGAGATGGGTTTCAGCCGAGTTCTCAGAAAATAGTTAAACTATTCAGCAGTGTCTTCAGCAAGACGGTTTCAGAGTGAACCCTCCCATATCAATGTAAACTAGAACAAGAAAAGGGGTGGAAGTTCACCTGATAGGACCATGAGCTAGTTTACTATTGTTTTGTAAAAAAAACCACACACGAGACCAGAATAGGGGGGGGGGGGGGGGTTGCCAGACCTCGGAACCCAGGAAGATCTTGTATAAATACTAAAAAGGAAATATGATCAACAGAACAAAGCTGATAAATAAATACCAAAAAGTCGATACCTAAATGAAAAAGCAATTAGAGGAGTATACATGCCTTTAAAAATGACGCAAAACCAACTAAATAGGTGAGAGGACCTCGCTCTATATAGCTACCAAAGCCAAGCTCCTAATTACACAACTGATAACATGTATTGATGCATGGTCCACAGGTGCTTGGAGTTAATGTGCATTTAGCTCTATGGCAAACGCCGGTTAGGCCCCTATACTATATGCATAGCACCCGGCATGCGTCACAGAGCTCATCATCCAAATGCTTTGTTAACACCAAGCACCTGTGCCCCTATAATATATGTATAGTACCCGGCGTTTGTCACAGAGCTAATGTACATTAATCACAAGCACCTGTGGAATGGTCAGGGGACATTGTACTGAGACGGGAAGATTTGGACATTATTGACGACACTCTAGTTTCGTTAGTGCTGTGCCGTTGTAACGACAATATATAAATTAATGTATAGATAAATAAATACTAAAATGTTCGACAACAAACATAGACGCTAGAAAGCAAGCAAAATTCTCTTTTAAACGCATTCTCAAACATGGAGACCGTTAGAAAGCAAGCAAATGTACCACTCAAACGCACCCTATAATGCTAAAACAAGAGGACATTAAAATCCAAGCAAAAGTTAGCATGCAAACGCAGCCTTTCATCCAAACTCACCTCTATCGTTATAATAAAACGCAGCCAAACTTAAAACGGAAGAGTTGGAGTAGTGTCACCGCGATAAAATTTCAAAAAAATCTGAATCAGTTTATAGCGATAACTCAAAAACCTCGCATTTAAATTTTCACGTTCAGTGGACTTTTCTCAGAGAAATGCCGTCTTCGTCCGTCCGTAACTTTTCACATTTTCGATTTCTTCCTAACCACTGAACCTATTTCATCCAAACTTGGCAGGATCATCCCTGGGGAAAGGGGAGTCAGATTTGTTCAAATGAAGGGCTCGGCCCCAAGAGGGAGAATCAATTTTGTTCAAGGCGTGACCCTGTGGTCAAAAATAGGTTGCTCATTTGTGGGTAAAATTTCAACACAATGGAAAAGATTAATTTTCACATTTTCGACGTCTTTTTCAAAACTACTCGACCAGTTTTATACAGACTTCGCAGAAAGCATCCTTAGGAGAGGGGAAAAAAGAAATGAACCTATTTCATTTAAACTTGGCAGGATCATCCCTGGGGAAAGGGGAGTCAGATTTGTTCAAATGAAGGGGCTCGGCCTCAAGGGAGGGGGCAATTTGGGGGCCAAAGTAGGGAAAATTGACATTTCAAAACTACACTAAAAAACTATAAGGCCTAGAGCATAATGCTTTGTTAACTTAAGGGTACGGATAACCAAGTTTGTTCTAGGCGTGACCCCTGGGTCAAAAATTAGTCACGCGTTTTTGGGTCAATTTGTTCGTTTCAATGTGGTTTAACGTTCCTTTAACTCATGTCTAGGTCATATCGAGACGGTGTCTGCTTGTGACAGTGCGCACTGATGGCGACCTTATAGTGCTGTCTCACTGACATATCACGTTGAGACACATTGACATGATACTTCACTCGGTCTCAGTATCCTGACACCGAATCAACCGGTCCTCCTTTTACCCAGTAATGCTGAGCACTTAGCAGGGAGCGAGAAGATATTGTCTAATTGTAAAGTCTTAGGTTTGACGCGACCCCGGTCCGGGATCGACCCAGATAGCATGCTTCAGTTGGGCCAACGATGGGTTTTAGTTGTATGGTTGGTTAATGGTTGGCAGAGGCGTGTTAACAGAGGGCCAACGTTGGCAAAATATTATCTAAACTATTATAATTTTGTGTACGTTGGGCCGATGTTGGCAAAATGTTTTCAAATTGTATCTTATTGACATGAATTCCTGTCCAAACTTGTGTTAATTTGCTATCGTTGGCCCAACATTTCACCAACGAAACAATTTTCAAGTCTGCAACTTATACGCAAAAGTCCAATTTAACGTTTATTATGACAAATGTAATAGAATTGTATATAGTGTGACCTATTTTATTTTTTTTATGTGGGGTTCCCGATGTTAAATTTAATGAATTAAAGTGTTATTTTTTATGTTTTGAAAAATTCTTGTTTACATTCTCAATTAAAGTTTAAAATAAAAATCAGAATTTGATAGCTTTTATCAGGAAATTCCAACGGCAGTCATGGAAATCCCTGTTTTAAAAA
>JAUMGZ010229572.1:0-11101 GCA_032359645.1 Pododesmus macrochisma
GTTTTGGCATGTAGTAACTTTAGGGCATGGAGAACCAAGTTTGTTCAAGACAAGACTCTTGTGTCAAAAATGGGTTACACGTTTTGGGGTCAAAGTTCAACATTAGCAAATATGTTAATTATTCACATTTTTGACTTATTTTCAAAAACTACTGGACTAATTTCATCCAAACTTGGTAGAAGTCTTCCCTGGGGGAAAGGTATTCAGATTTGTTTTAAATGAAGGGGCTTGGGCCCCAGGAGGCGCCACTTTAGGGGGCAAAAAGGGGGAACATTTGACAAAATTTTAAAAATCTTTAATAAACCAGAAGGCCTAGTGCTTAATGGTTTGGTATATAATTATAGAGCTTTGAGAAATAAGTTTGTTGAAGGCAAGACACTGTGGTCAAAAGTATTCAAATGCCAAATATTTACTTTAATAGGCCTATTTCAACCAATTGGCCTCTTGTTTTTTTCTGCAATGAAATTGTCTATGTAGGGGTTTTTTGCTACACTAAACACAAGGGCAGGTGTTTTGAAAAATAAACGTTGCCATAGTAGCATAGTTGTACCTGTTGCCTCTTATTTCCTGTTAAATATTTACCTGTATTGACAAAACATAATTCCCAAATCAAGCATACTTCGAAGAGCATCCATCACTTCCAGTGTTTCACTTGTTTATTTTTATTTTCAGGAGGATTGGACTAAATGTGGACAAAGCCAATTGACTGTATCCCTGCTGCTTTTATTCTTATGTTTAGTGACTGGAAGACAATTTTGCTTTACTTCATTTTCCTAGCAGTCAGTTTAAATTCCATAAATATTTGAAAAATAGTCCCAGGGAAATCATTCACTGAAAAGAGTCACCCAGTTCAACTTTACAATCTTTGTCAAGAGAATTATTTCATCTGCAATCACTTTTTGTTGAAAACTAATAATTCTTTCTGAAACATTCACTGCACTTCTTGCTCAAAAGTCAATTCAAGTTTGAAATAATTTCTGTATATCTGTGCTGGTTCTTGCTTGCTGTTAATCAAGTTAAGTAAATTTTGGGATGTAAGTAAAACCATTTTAATGTCTGATGATAAGGCCAAGTTTCTGAAAATGAACAAATAGTATTTCTTTTTCCCTCTAAGAGTAAATTGGTTCTGTTCAAGTCAAAGAATGTAAGGTTCCTTTGTAGTAATTCAGGGTTCATTTGATTAAGCCTTATCAAAAAATTTAATAGCTGTATTAAAGATTTTACTGAAGGTTTAAGTTCAATTTAAAGTTCAGAAGTGGGAGGGAGTGATTTATATATAAGAGTTTTAGTACTCCTTGGGTGTTGACCTTGAGAGTTTAACCTTTAGCCTTAACATTGAAATGATTATCAATCTGATGATAAGTGTACCCTTTATTGAAGGTGACTTTAATGTAAACAGTGATATTTTATTCCTACCGTTGAAAACCATGTTTAAATATTGAAATGTTTCACAGGTTGATTGAATTGGATGCATAATCATGATTGTGTAATTGAATGAAAATATGATTAAGGTGGTGATGAGATTGCTTTCCATGTATGACTGCAAGAAACATTCATGGTATCAATTTTGCCATATGTGCACATTATGGAAAGTTTTATTGATGCTGATTTAATGATTCTGTACTTGTCTTAATTTAACTATTCACTGTGTAGCTGTAGGACTGAAGAGATATGTAATTTACTCTCAAAGTAAAAGTACAAGTGTATGCTTAATAGAAAGAATATACCACTTGATTTTGTGGAATACTTTTGCATGTATCTCTGTATTGCCATTTAAGTGATTTGCACAGAAAGAGCATTTTGAGTTTAAATCATTAACTGTGCAATTTTTATCAAATAACAATCCTTAGTACAGAAAATCATAAAAATTTCACTATGATCTCTTCACTCCTATGGCCCATTGTTTTGTCCAATTAAAAGGTGCCTATATTAAGTCATGTATGAATCACTCATTGTTTAGAATTGTTTGTCTTAATACTGCTCATTGTTCTTGCTCTATATCCATTGGATATAGAATACATTCTACAAATGAGACAAGCTTGACAGTTTATTACATTATATTAATGTTATGAGGCTATAACAGTTTATAATTCATCCTCGGACTTGTGCAGGTCTATGAAGATTGTCACATGTTGATTGTGTGGTTTGAAAATTTTAGTAGATGGGGACAATTTGCAGAAGGAATTGTAAATGTTCATGTGTTCATTTACAAGCAAGAATCATTTGTTTTAACCAATAAGCAGTATTACCAAGAGACAAAACAAGAATTATTCTGTTGTGTTAATTTTGTCATTTCATAAGTTTTACTTAACAGTATTTACATTAATACATTATGCTTTGTGTTAATGATCAAAATCTTCTACTTAAAACGATTGTGTGAAGTGTTTAAAGTGTGAATGTACCTTATAACAAAATCAGTAGTGAGCACATAGTATCTGTGTGTATGCCATGCATCCTCATAATTCTAGCACTATCATGCATCCTCATAATTCTAGCACTATAAGGCCATACAAAAAAACATATAGGTTCTCAGGCCAATTTTTTTAGAAATTGGATGAGGGAGGAGTTTTTTTTTTTGAAATTCAAGTTTTTTCAGATGAACTTTTAATAATATTATTAATTAGTTTATTAATTCAAACAAAAAGTACAGAACTTGCAGATATAGACTGTCTTCTTTGTTTTTTTATCATGGTGCATGGCCAGTTGCTGCTGTAGTACACATGACAACTTGATTTTTTTTTTTCGCCAATGAGGAGGGTATTTTAGATATGCGGCGGGGCCCAAGAACCTAGCATTTTTTTTTTTTTTTGGCCTAAAGTCAATTTATCACATTTTGATAACTCCAAACAACACCGACTGTGTCTAAGTTAATATAACAAGATGATAATCCATTGAATTGTCGACTGTTGTTTTGACTCCACGTGAACCTGATTTATATTTTTTTTTTAATAGGTCACCCAAGTGTATTACTGGTAAAAGATCATCTTTTTCTGGCATGTTTCCCCACAAAGTGTTTTGTAAGTTTTCTAAAAGTTTAGATTTTTTTTTATTATTTAATATTTTACCTAAAATTTACAAAAATAAAAATTTCGAAAGCAAGATTAATATATTGCAGAGAATTTGGTTTGTTAGATATACTTTTACATGGTAAATACAAAACATCCAAGATTTGCAGTGATTGTAGGTTGTCAAAGAATATTTTTTGTTCAATTTTAGTTAAAACTTATCTATATCACTTGAATACACTTATTTTCATAATGTTAAAGTTGATGCTAAAATAAAGCCGCTGCTTAGAAACAATCAAAATGTGTGCAAACATTCAGAGTGAATATGTCATACATCAGTATCCAGTTTTTTTGGTCATTTCTTTATTCAAAAATTCATCATCATTATACTCAAATTCATCATCTCTATAGTTTATTCACTATTTAAACTGAAATTATTCATCTTTACATTGAAATTATTAACCTTTATGATAAAATTATTCATCTTAATGTAAATGCAAAGTGACAATAATAAAGCTTGATTTGCTCTAGATTTTCCATTTGTTAAGAACCATCATTTGAGTCTGACAGCATACCCTCATGTTCATGCTATTTTTTTATGAAGCTCAAATAACATCATTATGTTGTTCATTGTAATCAGTTAAAAATATGTAAGAAAAACTGAATAAAAATCTTCTGGAAATAAAATAGTAATTAAGATAAAATCTTAAATTTTATTTAAATTTTATAGTCTAATAGGTTTCAGACATTCAGATCAGTATATATTGACATGGTAGCGTTTTTTTTAATCAGTTTGAAACAACTTCTTTGAACATTATACTACAATGTTTGGGAATTTTTTGTAGAAAAGCAAAAAGGAAATTAAGAATGATAAGTTTAGGTAATAAAAATGAACAATTTCATTGAGAAAAGCTTTTCTAGCTTCTTTTTTGTGACACATCGATAATGTTTATATAATGAAATAGCTCATATTGTCCTCAGCATCACTTTCAGTATTTTATGTTGGGCACTCCTGATTTATGTGGCATGGACGAAGATTAAGCTTATCTTGAATGGTACCCTTTTTTAGGATAAGTAGTAAGGACATAAATTTGTCCACAACTTGCCTTGAATGAATTTATTAGAATGTATACAGTATTATAAACTCTGAACACTGTTGCAAGTGGTTAGCGTGACATTTTCACTGATATGATAACTGTATTGCGGTGACACAGACTATTTTATTTCCCACAGGTGGTGTTTTACATCCGAATTTATAGTTAATATGTTTATGAAGTGTTTCAATTAATAGAGCAAATTGTCTATATCATATAAATACAATTTTTTCTTTAAAGATTGTTATTAGTTGGAAATAGTTTTCACTTTAGAGGTAATACATGTAGATAATGAATTTGACAAAAGTATCAAAGATAACACATATATCATGCTTGAATATACAAATCTATTCTGAATCAATCATCTGCCTATTTACAGCATGACACTGCTGAGAGACTACCATTGAAAGATGTTTGATTATTCTTTAAATATGAAAATGTTGAACTTGATATGAGTATATAACGTCAGAGTGCCAAAATTGGACCACTTTTAATAAAAATGGCTGTTGTTTCCACATCATACTGAAATCTTCAACGAAATTACCCTAATGACATAATAAACGGTGATATTTTTCGAGGTTTTCATGAGTTTGCTGTTTATTTCTACTTTTTTTTTGTGTCCATGGAAAACATCTGAAGATTGGCAAGTGCGTGACCATTTGAAAAATTCGCAATATTGAATCATGTAACAGAATTTTTTTTCTCTATGATAATATTTGTCTGCATTAGAAGCAATTTTGAATTAAATGATCATTCAGACAATGCTACAATCGATTTGTACAAAATGCAAAAGGAAAATGTACAGCAGTTTTGTCCATCTGCTTAAAAATTGTGTTGTTTCCACGAATGGTCCTATTTGGGTATCAGCATGCAGCATAACTGATTTAATAAGTGGTTAATTTCAAAACGGAGACAACGGCTCAAAATGATCGAGCCTGTAGTTTTGGAACAATTGAAAGGTAGTTGTACAAAATTATGACTGGTTTCAGAAATATCGCACATATATGAAAGAATTTATATAAAAAAAAAAAAAAAACATGGTGAAGGTGGTCCAATTTGGGTACTGCGATGTTATATGTTTGTCTTTGTAACTTATATTTTAACATTTTGTCTGTATAAAATATATACAGTGAGAAAATGCACACCCAGAAAATGCTGGCAAACTGTTCCACTCTTCAAGGTTCAGTAAAACATTTGGAGGATACCTGTATGATTTTATTTTTTGCTGATGTGCAGTTAATATAATTGCATTGTAAAGGTGCTTCTAGGGGTGACAGATTTTATACAAAAATCTCTTTTTATAGGAGTTTCATTGAAGTTCTGTTTTCTAGACCACGTACATTATGCATATGAATCCTATTGTGTGCCTTTAAAGAGTCGTTAATATAACCAATAATGAATGCTACAGATAGTGTAGCATAAATGCTGAACTGAGCTTGAGTATCATAAACTCTGTACTGAGCTTGTGTAGCATAAACGCTGTACTGAGCTAGTGTAGCATAAATGCTGTACTGAGCTTGTGTATCATAAATGCTTGACTGAGCTTGTGTAGCATAAACGCTGTACTGAGCTTGTGTATCATAAACGCTGTACTGAGCTTGTGTAGCATAAACACTGTACTGAGCTTGTGTATCATAAATGCTGTACTGAGCTTTTGTAGCATAAACGCTGTACTGAGCTTGTGTAGCATAACCACTGTACTGACCTTGTGTAGCATAAACGCTGTACTGAGCTTGTGTAGCATAAACACTGTACTGACCTTGTGTAGCATAAACGCTGTACTGAGCTTGTGTATTGTAAAAGCTGTACTGACCTTGTGTAGCATAAACGCTGTACTGAGCTAGTGTAGCATAATCGCTGTACTGAGCTTGTGTAGCATAAATGCTGTACTGAGCTTTTGTAGCATAAACACTGTATTGAGCTTGTATAGCAAACAAGCTGTACTGAGCTTGTGTAGCATAAACACTGTACTGAGCTTGTGTAGCATAAACACTACTGAGCTTTTGTAGCATAAACACTGTACTGAGCTTGTGTAGCATAAACACTGTACTGAGCTTGTGTAGTATAAACACTGTACTGAGCTTTTGTAGCATAAACACTGTATTGAGCTTGTATAGCATAAACGCTGTACTGAGCTTGTGTATCATAAACGCTGTACTGAGCTAGTGTAGCATAAACACTGTACTGAGCTTGTGTAGCATAAACGCTGTACTGAGCTGTAAGTTGACTGGTCTACAGCCAGTTTTTCAGGTCTGAATTGGATTTTAGCCCCTTGTTCATATATTACAAATATACCTGAAGTTCTCATAACTTTTTTTTGTCGGTATGCTCAATTAATTTAAATTGTATTACATCCGTAAACACTGGCAGAATTCCAAAAATTAAGGAACATTTTTAGACTTCATCTATCTTAAATGGTGATCATTACCATTACATGTACCATGTATCCATTAATATTTACAGAAATTGTTGGCAGTACACTCTGTAAGATGTCAAATTTAGAAAGTTTTCAAAATTATATATAATCTAATTTTTTATTTGTTGATCAATTTGATTTGATCCAACATTTCAGATTTATTCATTGTTACTCACTCACTCGTGTTATTGCAGATTGTGTATATATCGTTTTTTTATCTGTAACAAATGGTATGCTCAAAATATATTCTAAATGTTCATTAATTGTATATAGATATACCTTATTTCTTTGTTGAATTTTCAAGCATAATTTAAATTGTTTGTTACTGCTATTGACTTTGACTTCAGTAACTCTCCATGCCCAGCAAACCTTTTGGATCCGACCAGGATGCAGAGGCTATTATTCAAATTGTGTAAATGAATAGTTAACATAAATCTAGGCAATTTCATGAAATAATACAAGAAAAAAAAAGAAGGACAAAAACATGGAGCAAAACATTAAGAAGTTATCTTATTTTTATTATACTGTTTATGGACTATGCTTTATTAAGTGTCCCAAAGTCCATGTGATTTCTTGAAATGAAAAAAAACAAAATAAAAGCAAAGGTAAAATATGAACAGTAAAGACATCAATGTTATTTTACACTAAGTTTGTAGATTTTGGAGATGTGAAACTTGAGCCACATTTGATATGCAGCACTAATTAAGTAAAGTATGTTTGAACATTGAATAATGATTGTTACATTATCAAGTTTAATGAATCACTTTGTTTTGTTGAATATTGGTTATGAATTCTTTTGTGTGAGATGAAACTGCCAATAAAGAATTGTCTTATCTTAACACTCTTCCTTCCACTTCTTGACCTTACATGAAGCTATTGTCATCATAACTTCTCTGTCCATTCACTTCATTTTAAGTCACCTGGACAACGTCCAAGTGTACTTTTCCTATACCAATACGTCCGTGGTCATCGTCAAACCATCCGTCCTTCTTTCGTTAACTTTTTGATTTTCAACTTCTTAAAAGCTTCCTTGGCAATTTTCGTTAAACTTGATGTAGAAGCTCCTTGCATGGCCCCCATTCACATTTGTGAACTCCACCCAGTATTGCCTCCCTGGCTTCTGATTGGTTGAGACCATTTCAACCTTTTGTCAAGAACTGTTCATCCGATTTCACAAAAATTGATGTAGATGTCCCTTGCATAGCCCCCATTCAGATTTGTGTCCGACGTTGCCAAACTCCATTCAGTATGGCCACCCTGAATTCTTATTGGCTGAAACCTTTTTGTCCCCCGCTTTTCAAAGAAAATCGGGAATATTAATTTGGGTGTGTCCCTCTGTTCGTCTGTCACACTTTGGTTTCCGTGCTCTAACTGCTCTACAAATTGTTTGATTTCATCCAAATTTGTTATGCAGGTACACAAGGACAAGACTCGGGCTAAGTTCGAAGGCCAATGGGATTAGTGCATATTAATTGGGTTACTAAATTTGGTATGCAAGTACATAATGACAAGACTCGGGCTAAGTTCGAATGCCAATTCGATGTGTGCATATTTACGCATATTAATAAGGTTACTAAATTGTCATTGGTTAATTGGTTTCTGTGCTCTAACTGCTTTAAGCATGGTCTGATTTCAACTTAATTTGGTATGCAAGTACATTATGACAAGACTCGGGCTAAGTTTGAATGCCAATTTGATGTGTGCATATTTACGCATATTAATTAGAGTACTACATTCTCATTGGTTAATTGGTTTCTGTGCTCTAACTGCTTTAAGCATGGTCTGATTTCAACCAAATTTGGCATGCAAGTACACAAGGACAATTCTCAGGCTAAGTTGGAAGGCCAATGCGATTCGTGCATATTTACGCATATTTATTAGGTTACTGAATTCTCATTGGTTAATCGGTTTCTGTGCTCTAAAGATAAATGCTCTAAAAATCGTCCGATTTCATCCAAATTTGGTATGCAAGTACACAAAGACAATACTCGGGCTAAGTTGGAAGGCCTATGCGATACGTGTATATTTACGCATATTAATTGTGTTACTTAATTCTTATTGGTTAATCGGTTTCCGTGCTCTAACTGCTCTAAAAATTGTCCAATTTCACCCAAATTTAGTATTCAAGTACACAAGGACAACTCTCAGGCTAAGTTTGAAAGCCAATTATATGCGTGTATATTTACGCATATTAATTAGGTTACTAAATTCTTATTGATTAATCGGTTTCCGTGCTCCAATTGCTTTGAAAATGGTCCGAATTCATTCATATTTGCTGATAATGCAGTTTTTCCCTTAATGTCCAGTGTGATTAAAGCATCTTTATGCAAAAACTCAATTTACAAAATGCAATTTTATTTTTAAAATTTCTATCTAGCGGGGGACATCAATTCTACGATTTTGCTTGTCAACCTATTGTAGAGAACCTGTGTATTATTGCAATATTTTCACAAAACTAAATATAGATGATCCTTGCGTGGTCCCCTTTCAGATTTGTGGCTGAAATTGCCAAGCTCAATTCTGTATGGCATGGGCGCCATGCTTTCTGATTAACTGAGGCGTTTTTGACTTATTTTCAAGAACCGTTGGTCAGGTTTTTACAAAACTTGATGTAAGCGTTTGTTCAATGGACCCAATCTGCATTTGTGTACGACTTTGGTGAACTCCATCCAGTATGACCATCATGGCAAGGACGTTTTCAACTTCTTTTTAAGAACCGTTGCTCAGATATTTACGAAACTTTCTGTAGATATTCCCTGCATGGCCCCTTTTTGGATTTTGTGTCCGACGTTGTCGAACTCCATCCAATAGGGTCTTCATGGCTTTTTATTTGCCGAGGCGTTTTCGACTTATTATACATGGTGTTTCCAGGTATCTGCGTCTATGTAAAGACTTCTGGAGGAGACTGTCAAGCTGTTCCTTAACTGCTCCCTTTGTCCACCCACGGATCTCTTGCCCAGTGTGAGTTCACATTTAAGAACTGCTTTGGAAAAAGTTCATCAGACATACATGGTCGGCCTAGTGTACTGCTGTAAACTTTCCAGGTTTCACAGGCGTATAATAGGGTCGTTAGAACAACAGCTCTGCTAAACTTGAGATGTGTGGTAGGTGAGATACCTCTGAGTCTATCAAAGGCTGAGCTAGCTTCTGTCATCCTGTAGTTTACTTCTTCGTTGATGTGTAAACACCTGGAGACCGTACTACTGAGGTATTTTGTGTTGAGTGCTCTTGGCTAGATGATAGGCTCTATTTAGACTTTGCCAGGAGCCTGCTGATATTTAAATACTGATAATGAGACCAAAGTTGCCACAATTCACTGAAAACTTGTAATGTTTTTTATCATCTGATCGTCTGACTTGGCGTTGATGGTGCAACCGTCTGCAAATAGCAGATCGGAATGGTGTTGTAAGTGCCTATAGTGACAGCCTTCTAGCGTCTTGGATTGAAGTTTGCTGCCTATTCGGTAGTGGTTTATGTTTATGTTTAATTAGGGCTTAACGTCACTTCCAGAGTATTTCACTGATATTGTGACAAAAGACCAAAGGAAAAACCCAACAATAGGAAAGGAAGAGAAGCGGCGACAGGAACGGGAAAGTAAAGCAATGGCGATGGGTCAGCAAGAAGGATGAACCCACGCAACGGCGTTTCCGCATACTTTTCTATCGAACTTTACATGAGGATCTTTATCATGTCAGGGGGTTAATAATCTATGTACACGGGATTCCAGCTTAGCGTCCCCTCCGAAGGACGTGCTAATCGTTGTCTGGCATCTACCTTTTAACCTGTCTGGCTTGGGTGACCCTACAAGGAACTTAACTTCCGCCAGCATAGTTCTTCAGGTCATCGAGACACTCACACCTCCCAACCACGATAAGGTGTCGTGTACCGGGAAGCTATTCGGTAGTGGGGGTCTACGCCTGTATCGTCATATTGTTTTAAAGCACCCCCAACATTGCAGGTAACATCATTAAGATAACCTCTAGCACAAGATAACATCCCAATTTGGAACCCATTTCTTGCCGGTAAATTTTAGCAATGCCTCACCGTCCGTCTAGCGAATGAGCTATGTCATTCCATAGTGGAACTATTGGACGGTACTGATGTTTTCTGGGCAACCCACATTGGACATTATCTTCCAAAGCCAACCAACTAACGGTGTTGAAAGGTTTTGTTAAGTTGACTTGTTGTAGACTTGATATAGCTCCTGGCACTTTTATTGTTGTTGACGAGCGGCGAAGATCACAACAACTACTTCTCGTCCACCTTTGTAGCCGCACTGACTTCTTGACAGAAGACCTTGCTAAAAATGCTTGATGGGGCAGTTCAGCAAATCTCTAGCTAGGATTTTACCTTCGATGAACAAGAGTGATATACCTCTGTGGTTTTTAGTCAATCTGGACCGAAGGTCCAAGGTGGACTTTTCCCATACTTATCCCGTCCGTCGTCGTCCGTCTTCGTCGTCCGTCGTCGTCGTCGTCGTTAACTTTTCACATTTTCGACTTCTTCTCTTAAACCACTGGACCAATTTTATCCAAACTTGGTAGGAAGTATCCCTAGGGGAAGGGGATTCAGATTTGTTCAAATAA
>JAUMGZ010229583.1:0-11101 GCA_032359645.1 Pododesmus macrochisma
ACTCAAGCGAAGCGTGAAACAAGATGGCTGCCTCCCATATTTGGAAGTGAGGGGTTCCGACGGGGTAAATTGAGCCTAATGTTAACGACACAGGCTGGTAATATGGAAAATTTTCTACTGTCAAGCCAGCCATTCAGAGTCCTAGAAATGTCTTTGCAGTATGACAAGATGCATTTGTTGCCTACCACTGCAACGACCGGAAATGGATCGTCAATAAATTGTTGCCGTACCTTGAATCCCAGAAACAGCTGAAAATATGTATGCATGAACGAGATTTTTTGTCGGGGAATTTCATTGCTGATAACATATTCAACAATATAGAATCTAGTCGAAAAGTTATTTTGGTACTTTCAAATGATTTTTCGAAAAGTGAATGGTGCCAATTTGAGGCCACGGCTGCACTGAAAAGAGTGACATCTATGGGCGTGTCTACTGTAATCATTATAATGCTAGAAGGGATTAATTCTCGGCACTTAACAAGTGTTCTTAAGAACTTACTAGAAACAATGACTTATATTGAATGGACCAATGATACCATAGGTAGGGAAAAATTATGGGAGAGACTAGATGATGTATTAGAATAACAGTATTTAAAAAGTCAATATGTGTGTTGATATACAAATGAAAATTGAGTAAAAAATCGTAATGTACCTAGTATTTTATACCTAAAATGTGTGTGATCAACAACCAGTTGTTTCATGTATATATTACCTTACAAATCATGGCTGTTTAAAAATGATTTATATTCTACTTTTATTTCACTGAATATGCAATCGAGTCGTTCATATATCGAAAAAGCTTGGTACCGATATCTGTCATTTTGATTGTTTGTCAAACTTCATTATTTCTGAACTCCCACTCATGTAGTAGCAATTTTATTAGCCAGATTTTTTTTATTTCCCATAAAACAGTTCTTGGAGAGATGTTGCTCTCCTACGGTCTTATACAATTGCTTGGCTACATCCAATTATCGTGTTTCAAATTGCCTATTGTAAGTATATACATATATTTACTCGTTTAGATCTTCATTGACATTTGATGGTGGTACTCGGTTGTTAAGATGAGTGCCAGTACTATGAAGTATATTTATTAAAAGTTTCAATGTATATCCATACTTAAGACTTATTGTCTAAGCGTGATGTGGAAATATTAAGGCATCATTGACCGGTTTAACAAAAACGCCTTGTTTCGTGCTGCGTGACCGTCGTAAGTCAGTCGACAGAGATAACTAGTCTTGAGGATTGTTTTGACGTCAATTTATTTCCTTTTATAATGGTGCTGAATTGTTTGATGCGGCTATTGTTTGTTTGTCAATGTCTCGCTTCTGTTTATTCCACCCGTGCTGTCTCCCTTCATACTTCTCAACACGTTATGGTCCTTGAGCATTATCACGTTAAAACGAGATCGTTTTTATAGATGTAGTATTGTAGTTTGATATTGACCCAAGGGAGTAACCTTGACACGTGAATAAACTCACTATGGATTAAACTTACTTTGGGGTAGGTCAGGTATTCATTTTTTAGGTTTAGCCTTATTAACCCCACCAACCTATTGAACTCTCTTCGGTCAATTTCCAACCACAATAATAAGATCATTGTCTCGTTATAACGGGCTAGCTTTCTTCGTGATATTGATATTATAATCTCGTTATAAAGAGATCGTGTATAGTTGTCGTAACAAAAAGATAACACTTTATCTCCCGGTCGTCCCAAGAGCTTGTAAAAAAAATGCACTCTGAAACTTGGAAATGCAAATGCTTTAGTCACATTTTAGACACAACAACGTGAAAATGATTACACGTAGTATACACGTTAATCGGAAATAACTAATCATTGAGATTGAAAACAGCGGCGAGGTGTTTTTATTAATTTAAGAAACTAATCGGACTAGTTTAGTTTGGAATTATTTTTAGATCAATACAGTTACCGTATTAACAGTGACAATAATGTACCAATCACAATACAGGAAAACGTGCACTTGCTGTGTAGATAAAGACGGAAGTTGAAGAACATTTAGAATCTTTCCATAACATACACAGCAATTACTATATTAGAAAAGCAGGTGTTATTTACACCTTATATAAATGCTGCAAAGATTTATTATTTGCAAAGAAATTTACTTAATATTTATTGTTTACCTGTGTGTATTATGTTTTAATATTTTGTTTAATGGTTGCCCTGCCACTAATATGCATGCTAAAATGATTCGTAATTTGTAAAGAAATATCTTGCATTTCATAATTGTTTACTGTATTATGTTTCAACATTTTACTAAAACTTTGTCTGTAAAGCAGGAAAACATAATAAAGAGATAAGATCTGACGACTAATAAAATCTGCGCCGAACTTTCCTTTCAATTCAAATGCGAATTGACAATGGAAGGAATATGCGTTATCTTTGAATGTCACAAAAAGAACAGTGAGTACCCACGTGGGTGCAAGTGTCAAGGCTTCTAAGGGTTACTGAAGTGTATTGCGAAACATTAAAATATTTACCTGAAGCAGGCATAGTTGTGTGTGTTTGTCATAATATACGGGGAAACATAGAGAACATACGATGATATTTAATTTATTATAATTGCGTTAAAAGAACAGGGATCTGAATTTTCATCTATGGGAAATAAATTCGACACTGATAAATTGTTTCGTGAGTTTTTGAGTCTTAGATACTTGGTGTGTCATGTAATAAAGCTCTTCTTTGAAGAGTTGTTTTCTGTCCACCAATGAAATTACTTCACCATAAGACAATGTGTTTTGATGATTGCATGATTGTTATGATTATCTCCCATGATATCATGCTATGAAAGATAGAGTTTGCTTATGAAAGAAAGCCATGTAAGAATAATAGAATCTATCACCCCAGGTTGTGTGAGATAGAGAAATCTCACACGAGGACCGATATTGTTCGTCCTGAACATGTGATCAGGGGATTTAAGACAAGCTGGTCCAGCACCGGTGTACGACAGGTGAGCAAGAGCAATCGAACACGGGTTGAAACACGGGAAAACTCTATCACAGGTGTAAGAATAATAGAAGATATCACCCCTGGTTGATTCTTTTTCTTGCACCTTCGACATTGATATCACTGCAATAACAAAGCGTTGATTGTATGATTTTCTAGAAAATTCTTCTTTCTTTAATCTGAAATTGTAACGTCATATTGATTGTTGAAATGATGTCATATTCATTGTTTTTACGACGTCATATCATTGTTAATAATACCAGCGCGTGCTTATCTCACCCTAGGATAAACATTCTCTTATCATGCGATCAGGCCTTACTTCCCCTTTACAACACATCTCAGCTCAATAAAATGACCGCCGGCAAGTCATGTTTTGTTTGCCCTTTCGAGGATTTAAAGACGAAATGGAAAGATTTTACTGCAAACATGATTCATCTGGACATTGTTATCGAAATAAATACCACATATGGACGAAATGAAGTAAGTTGTGACGTTGAAGCATGCTTAAATTTTGCAATTCAAAAAAAAGGTTAATTCGTCATCTGACGGTGACCCGTCTGGCCATCAATCATCAGCCGATGGGGTTTATTTTCTTTATAAATTGCAAAAAAGATCAAATAATTTTTTTTTATCAAAATTATGATAGCACGATAGCAAAGGCTTGCAGGTCTTGTAAGTTGATGACTATTGCTGCTTTTTACTCTATTACGGCTGGAGATCCACAAATGTAGATTTTCTACACACATACAATTAATTAACGTTTAAAGTGACAATTTTACATAATTTGGTATTGGATTCATAAAATGTCTATTTGTTAATTTAGTATTATTTACTGAGTCTTTAAACGTTAATTTTTTTTACAAAAAAAGATCTGTTATCATGTTTTCTACATTCAAGTTTGTGTTTTATTTTAGGAATTTACACGAAGGAGAGCATGAGATCCTTCAAGAGCTTAGAGCCCCACAACTTTTTTTAAAAATCTGGATGGGTTCAAACTGTGAACAGTTATTGTCCGCCTGACAGCTCAAACTTCCTCATGCGTGCTGATGTGAAATCGTCACAAAGAGTGAACAAGGAACCTCATAATTCATGGGTGGCTATTACTAAAGATGGAACTGTCACAACACCACATTGTGATTGCATGGCAGGGTAAGCAATCTCTAAACATATGCATGTTTATCCTTTGAGTGTTTTTATTAGTTTATTTATACGTATATTGATTTTTTAGTTATGGTAAATGGAATTTGATTTAAATGTATTTCTTAGTTTAACTTATTTCGACTACTTTTCTTTCTAAACTTGAACTTGTAGACTTGCAGATTCTTGCTCACACGTTGCTGCACTTTTGTTTAAAGTAGAAACTGCTGTGATACACAACTACAGCATGCACTGATGAACCGTGCAAATGGAATGATGACTTTGTCAAGAAAGTAATCCCTCAACCTGTTGCTAAAATAAAATTTTACAAAGAGAGCAGTGTCAACAAAGCAAGAAACAATTCTCACAGGAGAGAAACACAATTCCCTCCATCAACACCTGCAGAACATGAACAAGTATTCCAGGCTCTTAAGAGTTGTAAACGAAATCCAGTTGTTTTGAGTTGTTTTAAAGGGTATTCAGAGGCATTTCATTGAAAGAGCAAGCCAGCAGAAAATCCAAAAATCCCTTTATTATTTCGTCATTACTTCAATGAAGACAACATCAAATTAACCAATGACGAACTGTCAACAAGATGTGACGACCTATTGAAATCTTTAACAATATCAGAAAGTCGAGTGAACTACATTTATAATGTGACTAAACCACAAAACCAATCTCTGATTTAGCACGAGTTAAGAACAGGGCGTATCATATCATCAACAGTACATGCTGTTTTGCATACTAAAATTGATCTGTAATCCGTCAAGTTTAGAGCTGAATAAAAAACCTGTGATTTTGGGTAGAGAGCATGAGAAAGATGCACCCAAAATGTATGAACAAACAGTAAAGTTAGTAAAATCCCCCACACCTGAACCTAACTGTCCAAAAGCCTGGACTTTTGATAAGTCAACTTTACCCATACCTTGGTGCATCAACTGATTGTCGTAAACATTAGTATGTAAGATACGATTATGAATAGAAGTACACAGATGACAGTATTAAATATCTTATCATTCTTTGACTAAACTTCGACATTTTTAGTTCAGCCGGTTAGACATTAATTATATCAATCCCTTAAAAAAGAAGATATAGAATAATATAGGTAATATTATAGTTATATGACTTGATTAATTGGCCTTTATCAATTCTGTGGTGCATTTTTATATTTTTGTTTTGATTTATGAAACGTTTTTATACGTACGGTCATAATAAATTGACGACAGACCTCTTACACATTTTTCAAAAATAAAAATCTATAAACCTGTAAATGTAAAAATTGGCCAATGAAAACAAAGCATTATACAAAGAAGAAACACGAGTACATACACGCAGACAAAACAATGTCCAATGAAAACCAAGCATTATTAAAAGAATGAAAGTTATTAGACAAACAATAAGTAAACAATAATTTTAACCAAAAAAAGTCTATTTTCTATAATCTTCAACAACTTATTTTTCATAAATTTGAATGATAGCAAAACTTGTTGTACGAAGTGCATAAAAATAACAATCAGTATACATTTATATTTTATTTACATTCTATGTAAGTAATTAAGTTATACGGTGTATTGAAACACATTTTCTGAATTGGAGGTGCATCACCAGTCTAATAAATTATGATTTATAAGTGCTTATGCCAACATTTTAACATAGCTAACTTAAATATAATGTTCTAATGACATATTTTAAAGAGAATTATCTCTTATATCTTATATGTAACAGTTTATTGAAACGAAAGTGCATGCCGATGATGTATCAGACACTTTCTCAAGCAGATACTGTCTAGATATGATCTGAACACGAGTTGAAGGATCGCTAACTGCACTCCCCTCCCCGTAGACAAAACAAAACACAAAACAAATGAAATGATCAGTCGCCACATACATTTTATGACTTTCCGATATCATTATTATTCACAGATAAATAACCTCTGTCCAGTTCCAAATCCAGTCTTTTTAATTGTATGTCTATATGTTATAATACTTCTTGTCTGAAGCGAAAAGTGGGAAGGTTGAGGCCTCATTAATCGGTTTAATCACACCGTCTGGCTTCGTCCAAGTCGGGTCCGCATGGATTACTAGTATTGATGATTGTTGTGATGTCAAATTAATTCCTAACATTCTGGTGCTTTATTGTTTGATGCAGTATTTGTTTATTTGTTAAGTTTCTCGTTCTGTTGATTCCATTCATACTGTTATTTTATGTTATCGGGTCTTATTGTACCCGAGTTAAATAGTTTTATGATTAAACATAGAAACGAAGCTTGTCGAATTCCTTTTCAAAGTCTGAACAATAATAACTCGAGTTCAATTAACGATTACAAATACCGGAGTTATGGTGACATTTTCTCCTACGATTTTCTGCTCATTTACCGGTATATTATATTATTGCCATTTTTAGTCTATCTGGACCGATGGTCCAAGGTGGACTTTTCTCATACAAATCCAGTCCGTTGTCCGTCCGTCCGTCGTCGTCGTCGTAAATTTTTCACATTTTTTACTTCCCGTCCAAAACAACTGAACTAATTTTCCCCTAGGGGAATGGGGCTCATATTTGTTAAATTGAAGGGCATTTTCGACTTCCCTCTAAAACAGCGTTTTCTTATTGTTTGCCAATGTCCATTTACGGTCTTAGAATATCGTCTTGGTTTTCCGATACACTATTTTATTTTTGTAAAAGTCCTAAGAAGAGAAAGGGAGACAACCTTGTAAAACATTTGTGTGATAACATGGTATGTCACCCGCCTAGACCGGGTATTGTAACATCAATTCCATTCCGTATAAGCCAATGAGAAACAGAATCGAACGAGTCGTGTTTGGCACTTTATTGCGGTAGGGAGGTTTGAGTGTCTCGATGACCATGAAAGCTATGCTCGCAGGAACATGTTTCTGATAGGGTCATCCAGGTCAAACATGTTGATTTGTAGAGGCCAGACAAAGTTCTGCACGGCCTCAGGAAGGAACGATAAGGTAGCGGTCCCATGACACGATAACGATCCCAATGTAAAGTTCAATAGAAGAGTAGGAGGAACACAATTACATGGGTTCATCCTATTTTCTGAACTATCGTCGTCCTATCTTTACCGCTCTGCTTTCATGTTGCTACTTCTATTTCTATACTCTTAATGTTTTTCTCCTTTGCTCTTTCGTAACCATAAAAGTAACATATGCTTCTTTTTAAACAGTGGAAAGGGTTGTCATACACTGGAATGACACGAAGGCATAGCGGCGGGTGACACATGTGTATCAGGAAACGTTTACAATATCGCAAGCACCTGGTTTCGCTTCTAGTTTTTTTGGGGCTTTTTTTTTTAAAGAAGGTCGTGATGTTTCCTTTTATTGTTAATACATGTATATTTGGTTCTTTTTCTGTGTTCGTCCCACGTTTTCCTTTCGTTGCTCATGTCCATGGACTTACGACTTTAGAATATCGTCTTGTTTTTTTTCGAATTTACTACTGTATCCTTATGACTTTGTCTAGCCCGTTCCAGTCACTATTTCTCTTCCTGCCCTATCGTCTGGTTTTTCGGCTTTGGTTTTTTGTAACATATCGCTGAGATACTCTGGAAGTGACGTTAAAGGGGTAATATTCTTCAAAATGATACATCTAAATTATTCAAAATTAGCAACAAACGTCAAGTTAATGCCTAGTTTAGAATAGAAATAACAGCAGTATGGATATATATTATGTGTAGTAATTGAGTAAACAATTAGATAAAAATCAGGTATTTTCCTGTTGATACTGTCTGATTAAAATTCGACACCAAATAAGCTTGGCCTCCGGATATCACCGAAGTATTTGTACAATAGATCGATTAAGCTGGTCGCCTAAAACTACCGGTCACCTTATTATTCATCTGTGTGCCTCGCTCGTACTGAGCGCTTTTCACGTATACATTCCAACTAACGTTGTCAACTATCGCTATGCTATACACGTGTACGTGTTTACAAATAATATTCGACCTAAGTATATACTTTCGTAAAATTAATTTATGTTCTAATTTACTTCGTTTTACCGAACATAAAACATTTAACAAAACACACAACTCTCAAATATGGTGACACAACCTGTCTGTTCTTGTTGCTGGTTTAACCTGTAAGTGTTGGCTTTAGACCGCGATTTGTTTTTGTTGTTGTCGGATATTTTCGTTATCAACTGAGCGTGCGCATGCTCGGTACAGCTAGACAAATTTCACGACAAGGTCATCGGAATAAGGGGCATGGCTTGTTTCGAATTCTGTCTTCCAGACAAAAATCGAGAAATCGAAAAAAATATCTTTTTGCTCCGATATGTTTTCCCCTTTGCCGATTGGCAAAACAGTATTACACTTTTTATTGAGAACTTTTGTACATACGAATTATCAACAGCAACAACAACGAAATTTGAAACCATTATAAGTATTTGTAAGTAATATTTTCCGGTTTTACTGGTTAGCTATTCTCAAGTTGGCACCTTTAGGTTTTGGCATTTTACTGGTCAAGATAGCATCGCTGATAAACTCTGGTATGTTCCACAGGAGACGAAATATCAACTTTGCATCCAATCCAACTAAGTATCTAACCTTAGGGTACTGTGACGTCAGAGCATGCACATAAGCATCTACAACTTTGTTTATTTTGATGGATGTAAATTGAGCCACATCTGCGTTAAATTTATCTGCAACTGAAAATAGAAACATTGAATTAACTATTGTTTGCAAATTTGATTTTCAATATCACCATGCTACTAATGATATGAGCTAGTACAGGAAGCCAAATAATAAACAAAAGTTGGAAAAGATTACTCCTTATCTGGTTGATTTTAAAAACAAAAATTTAAAAATCAACCGATGTTAAAACAAAATCTTGGAATAATCGATATTGTCATTATCATTAGATTTTAGTGTTTGTTTGTTTGTTTGTATGTTTCGGGTTAGGACCGTTTCCGTCATTATTGACAATTAGTGCACCGGGTATCACGTGATTTTGACATGTTGTGGGCTTTGCCCATTTCCGGTGCGGGGACATTGCAGTTGCGAAATGTTTGTCAACTTTAAATGTTACCCTCTAGCATATTTCAGCAACTACATTTTGTGTCTCATAGTTAGGACCACAAGAATATGTTTTGAATGAATTCAAAACTGAACATTATACGCTTAATGGCGTTGTAAGATCCTTTTAAAGTGTGCAAGAAGTTGAACTATCGTATTACGATCAGCTGATTTATCGGTTAAACCGCCCATCAGACTCCTTGATTTTTCACCACGGTGGTTTCGTGTTTCATAGGACGTGCATATCTTTGTCTGGCCTTTACCCTTCAATCTGTCTTAATACTCAAAATGTACGAATATTTGAAACTAATATTAAGTGTATATTATCAATGTATTGACATGTTCTATGGATCTTGAGGTTTATTACTGAAATAAAATAATTGAAATTGAAATTGAAAAACAAAAAGGAAAAAAAAACACCTAGGGACATGGCAGTTCATAATTTACAAAGATGGTCAAATACAAGGTAATGAGCTCTTGTCTGAACCAAAACAATTTCAGGTATTACATTATCTAGCCGTTGGTTTGTGTATGCAATTGTTCGTAGTATGAACACTTATTGGTGAATAAATATCATTCTTTGAATTGTAAATAACTTGTACTTCTTCTTTGAAACTCACGTTCCTTTACAAAGTCTTCCCCATAATATAACTTGACATTATCTTCTGCTGCTTGGAATTTTGTTTCAGCCTCGTCTTTAATCTTGAAGTTCATAACCATTTCTGTGTTAAAGTATCCTGGCTCCAATATATGTACCGATACACCTTGGTCGTAACATTCACGTCTAAAAATGGAAAGAAAAAAGTGACTTTTCTTTGAAAATTGGAATTGAGTTTATAACAAACGGCCAATTGGACAGTAAGGCTCACCTGTTTGAAACAGTTGTACTGTAATTTCAATTGGACGTTGATGTCTACATTGTGAATACAATTCTTTACCCAAGGATCTTGCCATGAACGAGCTTAGTTGTCCAAATTCAAGGGTTGCATGCAACCTGCACAAGCATAAGGTATTGTTGACGTGTCGGCATTTCGGTACCCTAGTGACAACCCCTCATAGACAAGAACCACAAAAAGAAGATATATGAATCCCCTTATTGTTTCCATGTATGGTTAAAATTCATCAAATACTTGCTATGTAGATAATTGAACTCAAATATACCAAATAAATGTATATTTGGTTCATTTTTCTGTGTGCGTCCAACGTTTTCTAATTGTTTGCCAATGTCCATGGACTAACGGCCTAGAATATCGTCTTGATTTTTCGATTTACTTACTTTGACTCCGAAGACACATTTTAAACAGACGTGAAAATGCAAGCCAGGGTGGTGCAACATAAACAAGCTTTGAACTCTCGATTTCTCGTTTACTTTAAGGAAAATCTTTGAAATTGTGATCCCTAGTGGACGTCCACATTTCCAAGGAAATATACTATCAAATATAGGTGAATTGGATTGGCAATTTGGCAATCGGCAAATCTATGAAAAACCCGCTAGTCTTCTTTAAACATTGACTTTACTACGGTTAGTGATGTGTTGCTACACCGCGCATTTCTTGGCCGGGAGTAGACGCTGCACTTAGTGTAGTGTACAATGGGTTCTGAAAAATTTCTATTTTACATAAAGACCACCTTCTACATTTGAAATTACGAACATTAACGACGACGGACTGAGTAACAGCGGGATGTTCACCTAGGAACTTTGTTTTAGATGGATTTAAATATTTTTATTTACTGTTGTAACCCAGGTCTGCAGTACTTGTAATGTCTTTGAATGACCATTTTTTCTGACATTAAACACGTATGAATAAACAAGAAGAAATAGGATCAACAGAACAAACGCTATTGACAAACAAACAAACGTTTCATCAAAAAGTCACCACAAGAACTAACCAGCCAACTGCGACTGTTCATGTTAAGGGTTAAGGGGGGGGGGGGGGGGGTATTAAAACGTACGTCCAACCACCCAAATAGG
>JAUMGZ010229594.1:0-11101 GCA_032359645.1 Pododesmus macrochisma
GTATATTACATCCTACTGTTATAGTGTATATTACATCCTACTGTTATAGTGTATATTACATCCTACTGTTATAGTGTGTATTACATCCTACTGTTATAGGGTATATTAACATGACATGTCCATGCAGTCTAATTACAAGAAATGTGTTACAGTGTATGCTACTTTACCATTCATTGTAGTCTATTTACAATACATCTATTTCTTCATGATAGCTAAAACAAATACAACACTAAGTGCTATGAGTAAAGTTGTTTGTTTTTCCTCAGATAGCAAATTTTGCAAAACAATATGTTAGTGTGTCATCAATATGATATGAAGTATTGTTGTAATGTAGAGTAAGAGAGATAACTGCTATGTCTGTAGTTTAGAATTTAAGTTGGACTATCATTCAAACTTCAAAAATGTTTCTGTCAATTTTTATATAATCTCTTCTATATCACTGGAAATTTATAATATTAATATATTTATATTGCACTAAGTTAAAAAATGTGTCAGCTATTGAATAATCATAAATCTTATTGGCTTTGTACAATTTTTACAGGTCCTGCAGTTGCGTAATCTATTTAATTATCATAAATTTTATTGGCTGTTTAATTTCTATAGGTCCTGCAGTTGCGTAATCTATTTAATTATCATAAATTTTATTGGCTGTTTAATTTTTACAGGTCCTTCAGTTGCTTCAACTATTTATTTATCATATATATTTTATTGCCTCTGTTTAATTTCTACAGGTCGTGCCTATGGTAACCTGGGACTGTCTCACGAGTCCTTGTGTAATTACAAGGAAGCCATATCTTACCAGGAACAACATCTTAGTATCGCTGCACAGATCAATGACAAAGTCGCTAAAACTCTTGCTTACAGTAGTTTAGGTAAGACACTTTGATTACCACTGTAACATGTCATGGAAGACAACTCTTGCAGATAGCATAAAAGTAGCACATGACTTTATTGTACCAACATGAGAAAATCCAAGTACTTATAATTTGTTCGAAAAAAATAGCTAATTAAAATAAATTAGTTAATTAAACAATTTTGTATTGAGAACTAGCAGTGATTAATTATAAATTACTGTTTTAAGAATTTCATTTTAAACGATTTGTTTGTGTTTGTAGGACGTGTACATCATGCACTGAACAATCATTCAGAGGCTGTTGACTACCTCAAGCAAGGACTACAGATAGCAGAACAACTTGGACGTCATGAGGAGGAAGCCAAAATATGTCATCGTCTCGGCTTGTCCTTGTGGGGTAAAGGTGACCTTGACGAATGTCAGCAGCAGTTATACAGAGCTTCAGATCTGTTTGAAGGCATACGTCGTGACTCTCAGTTCAACAATGAATATAAAATGTCACTCTTTGATTTACAAACAGCTTGTTATCAAGCTTTACAGGTAAGAATTAAGATTCAAATTTATCAAAGTTTAAAACCTTCCCTGCGTAATTCGTGTTTTGTTGGGGTAGTCTTTGTCATTTGCATTCATTACTGAAATAAGTGATGAAGAGAAAAGATACTTTAAAGAATGGTATCACAGTCTTTTACTCTTTATCAAAGTACAATGCAGATATATTAATGAATTCATTAAATTTGTGAAAAGTTTATTGCAAATATATTGTGTTTTATGTCTGTGCTTTTAAAGTCAACATTCTAATGAAATATAACTACTAATAACCAGACACATTATTCACTGCTATTATTCATCTATACAGAGAGTGTTGGTGTCACTAGAACGACATGAGGAAGCACTTGTGATAGCAGAAAGAGCCTGTACTAGAGCTTTTATTGACTACCTATTGGAGAGACAAGCAGGGGCCCAAGGGCTGTACAGAGGAAATGTTGACCCTCCACCCATATCCTCCGACCAGATAATCAACATTGTCAACAAACAAAAGTCCTTAGTGCTGTGTTTCTCTATTGCCGCTGGATATCTCTATAGCTGGCTTGTCACACCTAACAAAGGTAAGTAACTCTGTATAGCTGGCTTGTCACACCTAACAAAGGTAAGTAAATCTGTATAGCTGGCTTGTCACACCTAACAAAGGTAAGTAACTCTGTATAGCTGGCTTGTAACACCTAACAAAGGTAAGGAACTCTGTATAGCTGGCTTGTCACACCTAACAAAGGTATGTAACTCTGAAGAGCTGGCTAGTCACACCTTACAAAGGTATGTAACTCTGAAGAGCTGGCTAGTCACACATAGCAAAGGTAAGTAACTCTGTTAAGTTAGCTAGACATGCCTAGATTAGGCAATTCTGTAAAGCAGGCTAGGCACACATAAAAAAGGAAAGTAAATCTGAATAATGGTTTACAGAAACTTACTGGTCATTACACATATCAAGGGTGAATAACTCTGTAAATATCATAGGAAACTTACTTTGGAAATAAAAATAAATGTTTAACCTCAAATCTTAATATCCTGAAATCAACATTGTAGCATTGATCAAAGATTTTTATAATGATAGAAAAAGGTTTTTTTATACAAAATAAATTATTGATGTTTACATTGATGCAAAATTAAATGAATGTCAAAATCTTGTTATATGTTATATCTTACACTTATTTGCTGTAGGCATTGTCAAGTTCCATGAAGCCAACATGGTAGATCTGGAGACTGCTGACACTGATTCCTTCCACGACAACCTTAGCATGAAGAGCATTAACTTTGGATCCAGTTCTGTCCTTGACCAGTATGTAGGACAAGTACGAGAGTCTATGGGCATTGAGTCACATGCTTCAAGGTTTGTTGAGATTTGTAATGAGTCTTTGAGGACATTTGGTAATTGGCAGTTTAATGAATGTTTTAAGTTCAAATCACACTTAGAAAAATGAATCTTTCATCAGTAAATGTAAAAAGATTTCCAAAATGTTGGAAATATTAGGATACTTTACACAGCAATTAAATATCATATATGTTTTCAAATAGTATTATCTTTCAAAATTTTTATAAGCGTTAGTATATGTATTACACTATTGTTGTTTTTAGTCCCTTGCTTGAACTTTGTTTGTGTTTCCTGAATATTGAAATTTATTTCATAACTTTAACTGTTGAGTAAATTTTATCTACCGGTAAACAAAAGTCACAAAAGTGCACTGCATCAGATGTTTCATTATCAGGTATTAATGAATTGACATATTCAATTTTATACTGTTGCATGAATTTCATCTAAACAAAAGTCCAAAAAGAACACTGCATCAAATTTTTCATAAATGAGTTTAATTTTATAGGTTGTCTTTGTGCTCTAAGAGTATTGGAGGAGACTCAGACAGTGAGTGTGATGATGAATGGCAACAGCACCTCGAGGAACTAGGCGATAAACTTAATGCTGAAAATGATAGAACGGGATTTCTACGTATGGTGAACCGTAATCACAAGTTCAACAACAGTAACTATAGCTTGAGTAGCATGTACAGTCTGTCAACCAGTGTCAATGGACTGGGGTCAAGCTTTCATTCTATGCATAGAAAACATAGTCTACGCAATAAGTCTGGCAATAACAGTAAGGCACCGACTAGTGCCCTGTATCAGCTTCTGTTTGAGCCTATGGAAGAAGCTATAAAGTCTTCTCTAGAGGACTGTGGTACAGGACCAGTAGATTTAGTCCTTGTTCTTCAAGGTGAACTATACCTCATTCCGTTCTCAGTGCTGAGGAAAGATCAGACAGCAAGTTATTTGTTTGAGAGATTCAACATCAGTATTATGCCTTCGATAACAGCACTGCAAAATGTTCATAAGCATGACAAGCATGGACGACCTATCATTGATTCTTCTGGTGCAATAGTTGTTGGAAATCCTAAACTGTCTAGTAACTTAATGCAAAACTGGCATTTGAAAGAAATTCCTGCGTCAGAATATGAAGCAAGAATTGTGGGAGAGCTTTTAACGAGCCGACCGTTGATCGGTCAGGACGCAACTAAAGCGGCAGTGTTACAACATATTGAAGGAGTAGAAGTGATACATTTTGCTACTCATCTTTCGTGGAAACTTTCATCCATTGTGCTTTCAACAAGTGATAATATTTCGACTTCTCATCGATTCCCTACCATTGACTCAGATGACAGTGCGAGTGATATCAGTACTTTTGACGGGCCGGCCCTGTCGGAGTATCTGCTTACTGCTGCTGACATACTCAACCTTAAACTTCATGCCAAACTAGTAGTGCTAAGCTCTGGTTACACATGCGACAGAGCTGGAAGGATTAATTCTGACGGAGTTGTGGGACTTACAAGAGCTCTCCTATCAGCTGGAGCACAGTGTGTTTTGTATTCCTTATGGACTGTCCCTGATCAGGCAGCTAAGTTATTAATGAGATCACTATATACCTCTCTACAAGAAGGATTGAGGGTTACCCAGGCACTGTCTACAGCAATAAAGAGTGTTCAGTGTACAAAGCAGTTCTCCCACCCCTCTAACTGGGGAGGCTGGGTGCTTGTGGGACATGACATTAAGCTGAGCAGTAAGATCGCACTGATGGGACATGCTATTTGTGAAATTCTTCAGTCAACTACACAATGTAGAGAGGCCATGAGGGTTCTGCTGCATCTCGTAAGTCTAAAGTCTTTATGCTTCTGTGTCAACTGTATTCTTTCTGCTTTGTATTCAAGTTAATGTAAAACATTTGATGTACTATTAATTTGGAAATGATATAGAAAAATATATTGTGAATATCTTTTAAACCTATATTTTTTAAGCAAAATAGGTTCTTAGAAATGCAGTGTTTAAACAATGAACTATTCTAAAATCAATTTAGAAATAAAATTTTATTTATGACATGTTCTGGAACAGTCTCAGCTAAAGATAATGTGTTAATGAAGATAAGTGTGCACAGGCCATGTATAAGTTGTCTCCCTTGATACAGAAAATATGTTCAGGAACAGTCCTGGATAAAGATAACATGTGGAATAAACACTAGTTGCATATCAGTTATCTCTTCTCATGCAAAAAATATGTTTTCTCTGAATTTGACAGATTGAAAAGTCTCTACAGAGGATACACCAGGGAATCAAGAACTCTATGTACACTACAAGTCTATCTATAGAGAACAAGGTAGCGGGAGTTCCTGGATGGAAGGATTTGTTACAGGCTGTAGGCTTCAGGTTTGAGACTGCCACCAATGGACTTCCACCTGCCGTGTTCTTCCCTCAGAGTGACCCAGGAGATAGACTCACTCAGGCTAGTGCAAGTCTACAGGCATTACTAGGTACTTATTCTCATGATAAATAACAGGGGCGTAGCCTAACTCAGGCTAGTGCAAGTCTACAGGCATTACTAGGTACTTTATTCTCATGACAAGTAATAGGGATGTAGCCCTACTGAAGGCAGTTGCGTCAGAATTAATTTGGGGAGCAAGTAGAAATTTAAGCAGCGTGCATTACCCTTTCCTCTACTAAACAGTTTTGCCTCTGTATGAATTTCTTTCTGGGTACGCCCCTTAATTATTTTAAAAGATAACATTTTTTGCTTGAAAATACATGTAATAATAAGTTTCTTATGTTTTGACAGATTTAAATGCAACTGACACTCAAAATTTAAAAAAAAAAAAAAAAAAAAAAAAACCAGTTTACCCGGTATATGAAACTAGACACACCTTGTTTTAATGTACTTTTACTTATGAGAGAAGTGTATTTTATTTTGAAAACAAATCAAAAATAGTAACTTTCATCGCCTATGAAAATGTTACCTGTTGGGAATATCATTAAGAATATTTGTTATAAAAAAGATGTTTAAAATCAAAGAAAATTTATAAGCAGTTCATCTTGTGATACATTTACATTTATTTTCACTTTCAGGACTTCCTCCCAGTACACTCACTGCATTGTCCAAGTTTTTACAGAACTACGAAGTAGGAGAAGCTAACATTAGAGTGGTAAGTATTTTCTTTTGTTAGGAGAAGCTAGCAAATGAGTGGTATTTCCTTTTCAAATTTGTTTTTTATTTGTTCTTTTATACATTTAATAAGCAATATGCTTGACTTGTGATAAAAGAAATTAAGATACAACATTTAATCATTTTGAACATTTAGAAATGTTGATATATTTGATTAAATCTAACATAAATGAGTTGTCTGATCTGCTCCCAAGTGGGCATGTCAGAAATGGGAGGGGATCAAAGAATTTTTTTTAAAAAGATGGTATTTGATTTAACTGAGCTTTAGGTGCAACTACAAGGTGCTGTTATAAATGTTTAAAGAATTTACCATTTTAGAAAATACCTGTTTTCATATTTGTAGGGATGATGTTAAAATGCAGTAAAACATAATAATTTCTTTTAAACAGATGCGGGATATCTTAAGTAAGATGGCTGCTAAGGAATCAAATATTGATGTTCAGTTAAATGTTACTTTGTGGCGTATTCCTGGATGTCATGAGTTCTTAGCGTCCCTTGGTAAGCAGACTCTTCTATATTTCCAAATAAATGAAAAACAATATATCATACTGGTAATTGATGCAAGGGGGCTTACTAGTTTTATAATTTACAGAGATAACAAATTGTATATATATAAATGAAAGGGAGATAACTAGCACTTACTTGTAATTTACAAATTATATTAATTCAAGGGAGATAATTAGTCCTTACTTGTAAAATGATTTAATTATTGTGTTGTTAGAGGAGTCATCTTAATCATCAAACGGTCAATCATGCAATGTTAATTTGTATTGTTTTTATCAGGTCTTGATCTTGTGGAAGTTGGACAAGATGAGGTTACACTTAGACTCGGGAAGCAGGCGAACAGACGACAGCTTCAGTTTGCTCTTCAGTCTCTTGTTGCTGTGTTTGGTGAGTTCTTAATCTGGCCTGATTACATATACATGTATTGCATTTTAAAATCAATATTCAAATTCAAAATTAATGGTGATGTTTAACAAAGATTTTTTTACAAAAATTTGAAAAAGATACAGTGATGGAATAGTTAATCTGTAGATATGTATACTGTAGAATATTTGAAACAAATTGACAGTTTTAAAACATGTAGCAAATTTTATAAGGCAATTATATTTACATTACATTATATAACATTACATTACATTACATTACATTACATTACATTAGATCATAATTTATATATTTTAGATACACAAGAAGCTCCCAAGACTCTATCAATGGATAGCTCAAGCAGTATGGAAAGCTTATCTTCCTCTCATAGTGGCTCAACTTCAACATCAAACTTCTCAAAGGGCAGCACCCCTCCAATCTCCCCTCTAGGGTTCAGGAAAAAGTCCTTATTTAACCCTGCTGAGATGGAAAAAATGAGGATGATGACGAAAATGCAGTTGATGAATCAGGTATAGCACTTTGTTATTAAAGTGTGTGTGCATGCATGTGTGGGTGTATGTGTGGGTGTATGCATGTGTGACTGCAGTGCTATTAAGTGTTTGAGTCACTTGAGGAAAAACTAACAACATACTTTTTTTTGCAATGCTATCAAGTGTATTTTTTATTAATTTTAGCAAAACTAAGTCGCCATTTAAAACAAATCAATTATCTTAAGTAGTTGAAGGTCAAACTTGATGGTTTGTAGAGATTTATTAAAAATAATGATGTAAAACTCTTTTCTTAAGTTTGTTGTTGTAAAATATTTATTCAAAATTTAATTGCATCATGTGTGTCATTAAGGAGTCGTATAGATTTGATACAAAAGTCTTAGTATCTTCAATATGTTGCAGATATGAAAACGTCACAAGTCATGAAAAATAATCAGTTTACAGTTAAGGAGTTAAATCTGATTGAGTTGTTTTAACAGAGTTGTTTTGTTTTATTTCAGGGTGGTCTGTCCGGTAGACAGGTACAGAGGAAGTCACGCAAGAGTCAACATGCAGTAGACCCTGCAGCTAACTTATCTCTACAGAGTCGACTACGCAATATGTACCCTCCAATGTCTCCGTCAGGAAATCCATCAGAAATGAACAAACTCCAAGAAGTAAGTGAAAACAGCGAAAGTGAAATTGATGGGAGAAAGAGTGATGATAGGGACAGCTGGACGGATAGAATGCAGGTCTCGTCAACCAACTCCGAAAGTGAGGGAAGTACAATTCCTGAACCACAAGTTACCGAGCCAGAGAGTCATCAACTGGACTCTTACGACGGTGAACCTGAGGAAAATCAAAATACAACTCCAGTACTAGAGACCGAAGAATATTCTCTGAGTCGACAGGCCAGTGAAAACAGCGCAGATAGATACTCGTTCAGTAGAGATGACGAGACGAGAATCTCACAAATGTCATCTCAAGGAAGTGTCATGAGCGAAGATTCCATATTTAATCAAAAAGATTACTCCGATTCTGACATGGAGGAACAAGTTAAGCTAGAAAAGTTAATGGCTGCAACCAGCGGACAGTTTTTCTCACAACAGAATCAAGTGCAATCTAATACCACTTCTCATAATGACCATGTGGTAGACTTTAAAGTTGAAACTGAGATCGGTCAGCTAGACAGTGGTGTTGTGTCAGGTGATGTTACCTCATCCAATCAGAGTGATGCTAGCCAACAAAGTATGGATGGTACAAACAATCCACAGTTTGATCCCAATGAACTTGCCATGAAAGTTCTCCAGGATTTAGGAAGCCAGAAGCAAGTTCTTGAAGAGTTCCAAATGCAGAGCATCGTTAATTCTAAACAGGATGCTTTCATGAAAAGGCAGCAGTTCGAAAAAGAGCTTAAACATAAAATTTGTCTCAAGAAAGACGATAGCCAATTGACTAATAGTGAAAAAACAGTCAGGCAACCTGCTGTTGTGGATAATTTGGATAGTACAGCCACACTACAAGTGAGACCCGCCAATGTGGCCAACAGAATCAGAGAAAGAGTTCCTCCGCCTGTTCCTGCCAAACCAAAGGTTGCGCAGAAACCATCCAGCTTGGTTACCAATCTCCAGAGACTTCTGTCTGTGGATGACGACACTGCCTGTCAACCAACATATAAACTGTCTTCTCAAAGTGTTTCAAATCAAGCAACTGACCCAGATAAATTTCAGGATAATGACGATTTCTCTTATGTTGTGAAAAAGCGTACAATAACATCTTGTGTTAATTCTGCCGACTTCAATGCCTGTGCCAGTATGCCCGATTTATCAGGGAAGGGCAATTCACGGGAGTACAACATAGAAAGTGGAGGGAGTGTGCCAGACTTGAAACAGAGTGATCATTCTATGAGATTCCCTGTGGGCGTATCAGGCACTTCTTATTCGACAGGTGGCGAAGGTTTAAGTAGTTTTAAGCCCCAGCCTGCCAAAAGACTCTTGAACACATTGGGGTCGACAGGGAATATGTCTCGTCCAGAAAGTACGACCAGTAACAGCAGCCATTGTTCGTCTGCTTCTTCTGTTCAGTCCGTTATTCACAGGCCTTACATGAAGTCCTATTCTGAACAACAGCTTATGTTTGATACAAGCAACGGTCCAGCTTCACATACTTCACTGACAGGCAACAACTCACAAGGGGGAGGTCCAAAACTTCCCCTTCCTCCTTATAATCCTACAAATGCTTCATATTATCTGAAAAGAGGAAGTCCTTCTAACCAATACTATAGCTCAAGCAGTCAAAGCTCAACTCCGACCTGGAAGCACAACAGCAGTCCTGATGTATCAGTTAATCCAAATGCAGAAAGACATGAATCGAATGGTCAAGTGTCATCCACTGGGCCTGCAAATCAGGTGTCTTCTAATAATGGGAGCACCAGTGGACCGGTTCACCGCTTGGAGAGTCTTTTGGAGTCATGTCAAGCTGATAGTATGAACTACGGACAGCAGTACTTGCCGTTATCTCATTCTCTTAACAGTTCTGGAAATTCATTCTCGTCAGCATCTGTGAAAGGCCTTACTACTAATCAGCATCAGTTACTAAACAATTCAGGTAGTTCCATAGGTAGTTCTTACAATGGACCTAATCCAGGGTTAAACAGCTCATCAGATTCATTTCAAGAAATGAGCCCTTTTCAAAGACAATACAGTAGAAGTAACAGCACCACTGTTCCGTTACATGTAAATACTCACCGGCAGCCTCCAGGAAGTCCTGCAACGTCAACTCCTTCAGGAGGTAGCCCCTTGCCACATTCTGTAAGCCCGTCTTCATCAACAACATCTCGTGGAAGTCCCTGTCAGTTTCCAGGAGGCTCTCAAAGAACTAGAACTAAATCCATTCTGAATAGTTCACCTGCGTCTGCACGTGCAGGACATAAAAAGCGACCGCACAAACGTGTCAGCTTTTCTGACTCTGAACCAAGTGACCTTGAGAATCAGTCTCCTCAGCCGTATCAGCTGATCAAATCAGGACCTGTACCCACAAACAGTGTCGTGAAGCTGAATATGACAAACATGAAATTACCTATGCAAAACAACTCAACAGGGCATCACAATGGTGCCCTGCCACATGGTAATGTCATCAATCCTGTGACGGGCAATGCAATAAATGGACATACTCCTGGTATACATTTTAATTCTAATGGATACTCGTTGAAGGGTTCGCAGTTAAACGGTGACGTCCTTCGACAACCTATGAAAAGTAACGGAAAAACTGCTCAAATGAATGGATATATTTCTAATAGTATCAACAATCCTAAATCTCAGGGCTCAAATGTAACACCAAGTGTACTCTTACAAAATTTCTCTGGCAGAGAAAATAATCAACCAATCAGACGTACGCAAGTCATTCAGTCATCTAAATGCTGATTGGTTGATTGTCTGATGTCAAAATATTTTTAATAAAATCAAAATATACATAAATCAACATTTTCAAAGCAATACACCATGTCACTATGATCATAGTCATCTTTATATCTTATTATCCTAACAGTACAACTATGCCAGTACAACCATAATATAACAAAGGTGTCAGTGATACTGTGTAGTACAACCATATTAGCTTAACATAGTACATCTATAACATAGTACAACTATGTCATTATAACTGTAATGTTGTTACAACCATATCAGTACAACTGTGTTAGTACAATAATGTCAGTACAACTGTGTTAGTACAATAACGTCAGTACAACTGTGTTAGTACAATAATGTCAGTACAACTATGTTAGTACAATAATGTCAGTACAACTATGTTAATACAATAATGTCAGTACAACTGTGTTAGTACAATAATGTCAGTACAACTG
>JAUMGZ010229605.1:0-11101 GCA_032359645.1 Pododesmus macrochisma
AAATGTTACATCGAAGCGAAGCCATTGTAATCATATTAGTTACAAAGTGACATGCACACTAACAAATAGTAATTTTTGCTTGGTTTTTAATTTATTTTCAAAATGGTTATTTTTATTAAGCACGAAAAGTTATTAACTTTTCATTAATTAAACAGGAAGCTTATGTATATTCACAAAGTAACCAAATTTCACAAATAAAAAAAATTAAAATTCGGGGCGACTAATAAATGATTGACAAGCGTTGATTTTGGACAACATCCTCAAATGGGTATTGCTCGGAACAGATATTTCGACAGTGTTGTTGTTTTATGTTTATGTTATCGGGCATAATATCCAATGGAGCTTACTTTTCTGTTCTTCGAAGCGCGGATGCCAGAGCAAAGTTAAACTTCTTGAGCAAAGTACCAAATACATACATTGATTATATAAATATTGTTCGACATAAAATAACAAAGGGTGCCCACTAAGCTGTTCGAATTGGCTCATACAACGGCGGTAGGTATAGCTTGTTGAGGTTTGATAAATTTTTGAATTTGTGTTACACTATTGTATTTATACTCGTGATCTTTCTTTCAATCCATAAAATGTATTTGCATTGTTCTTCTTATTTACCGAAATTGAGTGATATGTTTTCCGCTGATGTAATTCCCGGAGGTTGATGTTTTCAAACTTTTTCCTAGTAAATTGTTACTTTTGACTTACTTTAACTCGAATATGTCGTCTAACAATTTTCTTGTATTCTGCCCTAGTGTGTTTTTATTACATGTAATAGTTTGCCTGTAATTTATTTTTGTTATACAAATGTATGTTGTTCAATAGTTTTCTTAAATATTATGTTTTAAGAAATTCTTAATAACAAATAAATATACAAGGAAGGCTCATATATTTGACACCACTTTACTAGCTAGGAAGACAATTCTCACTCTGTGTAAAACGCAGAGTCACATCAGAGTGGTTAAAGTCGCCGACTTGTAATCATAAGAGCCTTTCACCTCCTAGGTTCGATTCCCGTCAGGGGCGGCCTAGTGTGAGATAGCTGCCAGTTACTTACCGTAGGTCGGTGGTTTACTCCGGGTACTCCGGTTTCCTCCACCAGTAAAACTGCCACGTCCGTAAATGACCTTTGCTGTTGATCGGACAATAAGCCCTTAACACAAACTCGTGCCATTGGGATACGTTAAAAAAGCTTTCTCTTTTGACTGTACGTCCTTCTACCTCATGGCGGTTTTGACCATTTAATGTGTGTTGCTTTTCTAGCATACGCTCCATGTCCCAAAATTCCAAATTAATTAATTTGTTGTGGCCATTGTAGTTCTTGTCTAAGCTATCAAACTATCTCTGAAATATAGTTGTTCTTCCCTTTTAGATCTTATTTTACAATGTTTATTTGTCCCGGTTTACAAGCTTTTATTTTGTTCAACGAAATGGTAATTAGTTTTTTAACATTCGATTGTATTTTTAATATTGATAGCGCCACATGATGCTTGGTATAGTATATATCATAATAATCGGTAAGAGTGTATTGTCTTTAAGTTATCTATGATAACTGTTGACGTACTTTATAGCTATTGTTTTGTTCTCAGATGAAGAAGCTGTATACTCCACCGATCTATACGAGGAATACGGTTACCAGTTATTAAATATTGGAGCGACTGGAGAACCCGTCATAGTACATTGCTCAGATACCAGACGCGCATGTGAGTAAAGAAGGCATTGATCCTTGAATGCCTGTCATTCAAATTAAACTGAAATATAAAACTATGTCATTTCTTGACATCTATTGATTTTGAGCTTTGAAATAATGCAAATCAGATAAAACTTTTATTGACGATTGATTTGCCCAGGATAAAATGTAGTCGGATATTTTTTAAGTGTTAACCAAATGTTATCTTAACGTAATTGATTCGGAAGTGAACCTAAATTACTTGTCAGAGCGTGCTATTTAAACTATATTTTCACTTTCAGCCTACATGACTGTCCTAACAGCAGCTGTGCAGAACCACAAGAGTTTAGCGTGGGCGACAGGGAAACTTAAAGAACTCGGGTGGGACATCACGAGTGGTGACCACAAGGGTGTGCTTGAAATGTACCAGAAAACGCTGGAAATATAACTCACGTCTCTTATTCAAATAAATACAACACTTTTAAATAAACTACAAACTATGAATCGTGACCCGTTAACGTGCTTCGTTCACTGACTAAATTATCAAGTCAATGTATGCTAATTCATAACACCCTTTACCATATCAAGTAGGAGAAGGGGAACATAGTATTTACTGTCATCATAAACTGTAAATCTTCAACATAAATAAACATATAATAACATGGTTTTGTCCATTATATAAACATACAGTATTACTTTATACTATTCAACATGTTCTAGATCATCGACGATGTGCAATATTTAGTAAGCCGATAAGTAAATATAATATTTGTCTATATTGATCACATTGTTTTAATTTATTTGTGTATAAATGCAACAATCATGTATTCTTTTACTGATTAAGAGGATGGCGCATTAGCACTGAGCACGAATGTAATGCCCTAAATCAGAACACACTTTAAGATACTTAACCAAACTATGAGCACTACATAAATCTATCGTTTTCACTGGGTAACTCTTCAGATACATTTTTAAATATCTTACGGTGCAATTAAATAATGTTTTTTGTGTTTTAACTGTTTATTCATTATGTTTAAGTCTGTTTACTCCCTTTAGTATGCCCTTTATATAAAAAGAAGGGTGGCAATTTCAAATCTGTTGTATATTTTCACGTGAAGTTGACGTTTTCTAAGTTAAAGGTTTTTTTTAGCACTTCGTGTTTGCATTGTCTCGATGTTATTGTGTGTTTTTATCTTTCTGGTTTCACTCATCCACCGTTGGTCGACTCGAATAATTCATTGCTGATTTACACAAATTTCATGGTTTTCACATTTGTTTGTCAAAAAAAAGTGTCCAATTAAATTAGACGTTCTATACACACGTTTGGCTGAAGGGAAAACATTCGAGGGTTCGAGAATGTTTATGGTAAAAAGTTTGGCGTCGACAAAATGAATGCATTTCAAGGGTACTAGTATACAGTATATGACTTACTGTCGGTTGCGTTTTTATTTTAGAGTTTACACATTTTCGTGGGCTGCACCAAGTCTCCTTCAGCATTGAAGTTTCTATGACCTTGTTGATTAGTTAATATATTTCATGAATGTTTATTCTAAACGATATCTTCATTGTGCGCTGTTCTGTGATATATAAACGATTCTGATTCAAACATCTTGTTTTTTTATTCGATCAATACGTCGTCATTGTAGATGAGGAATAGATTTTTCAAAACTGCTATCTGGAGAAAATACGTTAGACTGCGCAACCATATTAACTGGGTTTGACCATTTTAGGGCAACTCGTGAGTTGACTTAATGTCGTCCGTCGTCAGTTCGGCGTAAACATTTCCCAATTTCAACATCTCCAAAGCCATTTGACCAATTTTATTTTGAAGTAGTTGGAAGCCTCCTTTGGGGTTTAGATCAACCAAATGAAACAAAATTGATATTGAACTTTGATAGACGTTATGGCCAAATGGTTCTCTTATTTAGTGTTTTGGATAAAGAAACAACCCACACTTTTTAAGCTTACTTTTGTATACAACTTAGGTTGTATCCACTCTGAATTAACCCTGCTCAGATATTATCATGGCCGGTGGAGAGAAAACTTTGGAATTATTAATCTGGACTATCTAGATATGGTAAACTACGGAATTCAATCTGGACTGTCTAAATATGTAAAACTTTGGAATTCAATCTGGACTGTCTAGATATAGAAAACTTTGGAATTTAATCTAGACTGTCTAGATATGGAAAACTTTGGAATTTTATCTGGACTGTCTAGATATGGAAAACTTTGGAATTTAATCTGGACTGTCTAGAAATGTAAAACTTTGGAATTTAATCTGGACTGTCTAGATCGAAGGACTACCTCACACATGCGCATATGTTGTTCTTCACTGAACGAAAGCACTTCACAGATTAAGCAATATGTCGTGACGTCTTCTTTGTGATACTTAGTATTTTATACACTATCTCTCTCGACACTTCCTCTATATCGTGCATTAACTAATTATCAGCCGAAAAAGCTCATCTTACATTGCCTCAATATTGTATTGACACAATACACGCTATTAATCGTAAAATAATCGTCTGCTGTAATGTTGATACAGAAGTGACACTTTTAATGCGTCTTTCCATACATTTATTAATGGACAATAACATATGAATGGTATAGCGATACAAAATGTTTATACTTCTATAGTACCAATAGAAAAGTGTTTTCGTGACACAAAAATCAAAATGTTTTCGAATTTCACTGACATTTTTCAAAGATCTGAGTTTTTACGTAGTAAATATACTACTATAGTACCAATGGTTATGTATTTTCGTAATTATTGTAGACACAAAATGTCAAATTTCACTGACGTGAGCATTACCATGTATTCTACTGCAAGCCCCTTATTGCTCTATATCGTTGTTTATATACAATGATGCATGCACTTGCAATAACCATGCATTTAATTGTATTAACATATTTCCACTTTGTTCAAGACATCGTTCAAAGAACACAGAAAAACTTACATAAGCATGTTGATGTCTTACACGCATAATGTTTCTAATTAGCAGTTATTTTGTAAAACAGTTAACATTGAACACACATTTTCATCGGAATATGCATATAATTTTGATATCAAATGGTTCCGTTCTCAAACATAAGTATAATTAGCATCTTGCGTGATAAATTTAATATTTCTATTGTCGTCTTGTTTTGTAGTTGTTCAAACAGACGCTTTCACAATGTTCTTCTCCGTATGAAGCCAATGAGTGCGTTTCAACATGGTTTTGATTTCATGTTGTCGTTTGTATAAGCAATTACTGGCGTCTTTGTTTTGAAATGTCAACATATAATGCATTGATTTTGTCTGTTTCATCCAGTGAATCAACACAGCTGAATACCTCAATATCATAATGATTCGGTAATCATTCTATCGAGTTTGCATTGTACACATTCTTAAGAACGTCTGTTTATATTGCACCAGTGACGTAAATATTCCCACAGCAACAGTTAATATCGTGTTTTACATAAATGATTTTGCCGTTTTTACTCATTAAACATGACATATATCCTCATAAGCCGGAGGATTGTCTCTTTGAAATCCAACAGGTGTTAAGATGACCTCATCTGACGAATACAGAACACCTTGTGGTCTCTCTTCGTAGGGAGGAGGTTGAACTACCACAGGCATGCGTAATGGAGTGTTTGTGACAATCACAGTCTCGGTCATTCCAATGTTTGAAAAATGAAGATCATCTCTTGATGGTCGTCTGCCGTCTTCTATATCGAAGGCTGCTTCACTATGATAGAATTTTTCTGAAAGTACAAATTCGACGTTTAACATTGTACACAAAAAATATGTTGACGATCATGGAAAATCGCTGAGGAAATAATGATTTGCAAATAGGTTATAGCGGTTAGGCGGGTCTTTTTAAAGTCTTGTTTGTTTCTTTTCTTATGGTTTTGCATCGCTGCAATACTCCTTTAATCATATCGCGACAAAAGACAAAGGGAAAAACTTAGCACATAAAGATGAAACGTGGCAACAGCAACGGACGGAAAAGAACGCAAAGGTGATACGAACAAGTGTCAGGCAAGGCGCTGAATGTAATGTTTGAATTTGTTGGGGGTGTAACGTCCCTAGAACTGTTAACTATTCAAAAGTGCGTAAGAAACATACCAAGGTATCTAGGGAAACATATACATCTGTGGATGCTTGTAATTGTTATAACCAAAGACACCTGAATCGTGTATTGCACTTTTGTTTGCGTTTTACGTTCATATTTAATTGAGTCTATGTAAACTTGTATACTATACTTACTTGATACTTTAAGGTAGCTAAGTCCCCATACACAACTCCACACCCATCCAATAAAGAGGATGACAGTGAGTAACAGTTGTAATAGTCCGATCAAAATACTGCAACCAAAACTTAAGCACCGGTTAGATTTGGACATGTCAGCATTCTTGGAGCAGCATAGTGACGAAAATCCAGCTAGAACCGTTCCTGTAGAATAATAAATGAGTAAAGATTTTAAACGGCACAAGCGTAAATAATGAAGTATCACATTAATAGTAAAAGTTTGAGCTTGCATATTCACCATTTATACGCCCGTTGAATTCGACAGGACATATAATGGTATAGCGATTGTGTCCGTCCGTCTGTCCGTTTTTCCGCCAACAATAGGTGCTTGATCTATAACGAGTCAACCAGCCATTGCACACATTTGATATTTCACTTATTCCTTGGTACCCAAGGGTGTGGCGTGTAACTGAATGATACCCGTCGGCTTAATAGTTCAGGAGGTATTTGTCCTTTGGGGTCGGTATCCACACGGTTAAAGTTTTGGTGCAAAGTATTGAAATAACAGAATTTTAGTATTATAGTAGATAAACTAGATACTTTTTTTTATACTGAAACTGTTTTTAGTGTATATGGACAATCACTGGTAATTTTAGGATTGCAAAGGCTTAACGGGCCTGCTTGGACTGGGTTAAGGTTTTGGTGCCAGTATTGAAAAATAGAAGTTGTATTATGAAAGTGAATACATTTGATATTTTTCTTCATCTGAAATTATTTTAAAATGTATGACAAACATAAGCAATCATCTAAACTGTAATGTAGACATAGAAAAGGCCAAACTTAGCCCGTTTGGACTAAGTTAAAGTTTTTGTGCAAGTCATTTACTGAAACTGTTTTATATTGTATATTGAGAATCAAAAAGGGCTATATTGTTTATTTAAATATAACAAAGGCCCAGAGGACCTGTTTGGACTTGGTTAAAGTTTCAGTGCAAGTATTGAAAAACATTATGAAAATGAACAAATATATTTTTCTGCATTTGAAATTATTTTTATATGTATACACAAACAATAGAAACGATATACTCTGTAATATAGGCACAGTAAAGTCCCAACAGAGCCTGTTTAAACTTAGTTAAAGTGTTGGTGCAAGTATTGAAGAGTATTATATTTTTGACAGTAAGTAAAGTCAACAATATCCATATGCTCAAACTATTTTAGTGTATATGGACATTCATAACAAGAGAAACATACTGAAATTTTAGTAAAAGGTCCAAAGGGGCCTGTTTGAATTCACAAACAAGGGAACTAGCTTGGAATTTCAGTATTTCACGCAATTAACATTTCGTTTAAGCATTTATGATAAATCAAGAGTATTAAGTTGGAACTTTGGTAATAAACTTTAACTCTTAAACTTGCAAGAAGGGCATATTATGTACAGCCTTGCGGTGTTCTTGTTCAACGTGTTTAATGTATATATTTTTAGATTGAGTCTTATTCCACAAGACAGGTTTACAATGTATTAGCAACAAGTCTTGGCTTGCCGTTTTGTGTTTGTGATAGGTAAGGTGATTTTAGAAGTCCGTCGAACTTTGTAAAAATAAATGTCTTGAATTAATTCTGCCAAGTTGTCACCAGTGAACATATTTTATTTTTGCTTTTCCATATTTGTTATTAATGTCTGTGTAAGAATTCTGTCATAACGAGATTACTAACGGTATTTGTTGATGAACTACAGTCTTCTAATAGATTGCTAAAGAACTGAGATTCAACGGATATAGTTTGTTGTTAAAACTATGCAGTTTGGTAGGTAATATCTACCTGTTTAATTACTACCTCTTAAATAATGTAACATTTATTTAGTGTATACATAATACATCGCCCATATTCTACAAGTGAGTGTGCGTGTTAATTACGGGACATGCTATGGGGAAATATTTCTCTAGTTTAAATTGTTCAAGGTTCTACAAGAAATACCACTTCCAGCGAGGATGAGTTCTTTGGGTGATAGTGCTAGCTCGTACCAGTGGATCATGAGACCATAAAACACATTAACAACACATATTTGTAGATAATCTAAAAAAAGCGTAATTATCTGTTTGTATAAGGTCATCTCACGTTAATCCGATAGATTTAATATGACAATAAAACCGATCTGTGATTTAATGATGAATAGCGTTTGATCCGGAAGATAATCTATGATAGATGATGTTTGTGTGTCAACAACTGCTCTTATCTTTACCATCTTAGTGACCGACTTACTGGTGTATAAGCCGTGGGCATTTCTTGACCAATAACTCAACGTCAAATGATATGTCAGTTGTCCTGTTTACAGCTCATCAAAATGTGCTACAAGTGTATATCCTACCTTGATTTAAAAAAAAAAATGAAAAAACTTTTTTCTTCACGTAGTTTAGCAATTCGATTAAAACCGTTGATAACGTTTCATAAATCTGAACACCCACACACACAGATAATTTCAGTTACTGGAAGTAATAGTTTTTCCAAAACATAGAAATTCGTCAACTGAATTTAGATAACGCGTTGCTATTTGGACAGAATATAAGCTGAAATAATTTTACTTTTTCCAAAAATGATTTAATATTTAAATGGAGGTCGCTTGAAAGTTACCTAATAACGCTACCACCTAAGACGACCGCTGATCGATGACTCTGGTGAATTAGGGGATGAACTTCATAACTATTTTCGATATAAAGATAGTTTTTTTAACAAAAGAACTGAACTTGTACATAGCTAGTAATATTGTGTACTACTAAACTATGTTATTCAATTCTAATAAAAAATGTAAAAAAACCTGTGTAAATCGAAAGCTATAATACAATATAGCGTGTGTCCCCCGGGCTGTATTGTTTGTGTGTATCTATGTATGTTTGTGTGTATTTATGTATTGTTTGTGTGTATTTATGTATGATATATATTTCTCTACACTGCACGGGATGTCAGTTTGTGACATTGTCTTGTAGTAAATTGAAAGCAGAACTAGCCTTGCCGAGAGTAGATTTATATTTATCTTAAACATGACAATTTTAGGTGTATACAGCTTTGTTATGAATACATCGACATCACAATACACGTGCTGCTGAATGTCAAACTATAGACACAACCACATAGATCTCCGCGATATTAACGAAAAGGAAAGTTAGGTAGCATAAACCGATGAAAATGTACTTATATCGTGATAAACTGCACTTAATTTGTTCTCTTGTAAAAAAAAAGTTAAAAACTAAATTGATTTGCATATTACATACAAGAATCAACTGACAAGAACGTAATCAGAATACACCTGTGATTGAATCCAGCTACCCCTCAAGCGCGTCATGGTAAATGTGTTATCTATTTATATATTTTATACTTGTAAGTGTTAGCCTGTATAAGTATCTCAGACGTACTTACCGGAACCTGGACATACAAAGTTGGATACACACGCGACTGAGGCAAGCCATAGTGGTAGAACGGGCGTCACCATCCGCTCAGAAATACTTAGTTGTCTCTCCATGATACGGCACTGTGTATATTTTGTAAATGATAAAAAGTATTTAATAATCCTACATAACAGTCCTTCCTAAGTAAACATCTTGCTCTATTCAATTAGTTCAACGCATATTCAATACAGCAATAAGTATGACACTACAAAGTCACCATCAGTCACTCTTTTAGCCGATGGAAGAACTTATAATCCTGTCACTATTCCTTAAATGTCAATTTATATCTTGTGTTTATATTTGACAAATACGTCAACTGCAGTGTTGGTATAGTTCACGAACAAGCGAACACGCTCTCAGAGCAAATCTTCATACTTTGTGTTGCTATTGTTTTTGCTTTTAAACTATGTCTAACGCTCTAACGCCGGTATATAAATTTGAAGTTCTTGGCCGCAATGCAACAATGCATACGTTCTCACAATATTAATACCTGGTACGTTAACTCTGTGTTTCGTTGTTTATTTATATCCAACAATGACATACTCTAGCGTTCTCCAGGTGTAAAATGAGCGATATAAGTTATCCTCGAGTCGCTGAATCCACAAACGTTCTAACGACAGATCATAAACACAAACAATATATCATACAGATGTATACTCTCTGTTTTATGTACAGTGTCTCTTTCATCGGCGCGAGATAAAGGTCATAAGTTGACCTAGGCCAGCTGGTCACTTGGAATTAAGCTAACGATACACACACTTAATACAAAAAGACATAATAAAAGTAAAGTCAATATTTAAACCCTCATTTAGAAGGTCACTGACCCTTACTATTGGTCATTTACAATGAAACCCGGAATTTAAACTGCCGTAACTACCCAGGAACCTTTATACCGTGTTGTGACGTAAGGTTATTACGCAAGTTTACATAGGTATACCTAGTAACGTCTTGAACTATTGAACTGGGCACCACGAGTAATGCGTACATTATATTTAGCGTTTAATCTGTAAAGACACGACAGGTTAGGATTTGTTATAGGTAGGATAATCCCAATCGCCTCGATCACCACCACGTTGAGACGTTGAAAGGAGAGACTATCGCAGGTAGATGCAGCATGGCTACAAAGAAGTGATGATTCCGTATGATAGAGCGATTGATTAGGTGTTACGATACCTGTATATATTAACACGTCATCATGGTAGCCTTTAAAAACAACACATAACCACTCTTTATAATACAAGAATGATGCTGACCTAGTTTGTATGACGGTGTTGTGTTAACAGTTATAGATGGTCATCTTAACACGATGGTCGATAGTGAGTCGAGTGACCATCGCCAGCATCAATTATTAAACTGATCAATAACCTCCCCACTAGTATATCTAATAATAATTCACATTACAATTCTGAATGTAATTCATAAACGTGGCTATAAAGTGAGTACATATCACGCGAAAAGTTCATAGTATATATATATCATGAATTAATTGAGGAAGCCACGTAGCCTACCTCAGTCGACAATTACACGGGGACCTACACTTCATGCCGCGTGGCCTACCTCAGTCGACAATTACACAGGGGACCTACAAGTAATGCTACGTGACCTACCTCAGTCGACTTTTACCCAGGGGACCTACACGTAATGCTACGTGGCCTACCGCAGTCGACTATTACCCAGGGCACCTACACATCAATCCACGTGGCTTACCTCAGTCGACTATTACCCAGGGACCTACACTTCATGCAACGTAGCCTACCTC
>JAUMGZ010229616.1:0-11100 GCA_032359645.1 Pododesmus macrochisma
CGAGAGCACTGCATGTAAAGACCAAAGATCAAAACATCGCATGAAAAGACGAGAGCACTGCATGTAAAGACCAAAGAACAAAACACCGCATGAAAAGACGAGAGCCCTGTATGTAAAGACCAAAGAACAAAACACCGCATGAAAAGACGAGAGCACTGCATGGAAAGACCAAAGATCAAAACACCGCACGAAAAGACGAGAGCACTGCATGTAAAGACCAAAGACCAAAACATCGCATGAAAAGACGAGAGCACTGCATGTAAAGACCAAATATCAAAACACCGCATGACAAAACGAGAGCACTGTATGTAAAAACCCAACCACCGCATATGAAGACCAAAATACCGCATGTAAAGACGAGAGCACCGCATATGAAGACCAAAACACCGCACGTAAAGACGAGATCACTGCATGTAAATAGCAAACCATCGCACATGAAGACAAAAACACCGCATGTTAAGACGAGAGCACTGCATGTAAAATCGAGAGTACCGCATGCAAAGACGAGAGCATCGCATGTAAAGACGATAGCACCGCATGTAGAGACGAGAGCACTGCATGTAAAAACCCAACCACCGCATATGAAGACCAAAACACTGCATGTAAAGACGAGAGCACTGCATGTAAAAACCAAACCACCGCATATGAAGACCAAAACACCGCATGTAAAGACGAGAGCACTACACGTAAAGACGACAGCACTGCAAGCAAAGACGAGAGCATCGCATGTAAAGACGAGAGCACCGCATGTAGAGACGAGAGCACTGCATGTAAAAACCCTACCACCGCATTTAAAGACGAGAGTGTTGCATGTAAAATCCCAACCACAGCATATAAAGACGAAAGCAATGCACGTACAGACCGAAACACCGCACATAGAGACGAGAGCATGGCATGTAAAAACCCAACCACCGCACATTAAGACGAGAGCACTGCTATAAAAACCCAACCACCGCATGTAAAGACGAGATTGTTGCATGTAAAGACCAAAGATCAAAACACCGCATGTACAGACAAGAGCACTGCATGTAAAAACCCAACCACCGCATGTAAAGACGAGAGCACCACATATAAAGACCAAATCACCGCATGTAAAGACGAGAGCACTGCATGTAAAGACCAAAGATCAAAACACTGCATGTAAAGACGAGAGCACTGCTTGTAAAAACCAAAACACCGCATGTAAAAACCAAAACACAGCATGTAAAAGCCAAACCACCACATATAAAGACCAAATCACCGCATGTAAAGACGAGAACACTGCATGTAAAGACCAAAGATCAAAATACCGCATGTAAAGACGAGAGCACCGCATGTAAAGACCAAAACACCGCATGTTAAAACCAAAACACTACATGTAAAAACCAAACCACTGCATATGAAGACCAAAACACCGCATGTAGAGACGAGAGCACCACATATAAAGACCAAAACTCTGCATGTAGTGACGAGAGCACCACATATGAAGATCAAAACACTGCATGTAAAGACGAGAGCACTGCATGTAAAGACGAGAGCACCGCACATGAAGACAAACACATTGCATGTAAAGACAAAAACACCGCATGTAAAGACGAGAGCACCACATATGAAGACCAAAACACTGCATGTAAAGACGAGAGCACCGCATGTAAAGACGAGAGCACCGCACATGAAGACAAACACATTGCATGTAAAGACTAAAACACCGCATGTAAAGACGAGAGCACCGCACGTAAAGACTAGAGCACGAGAGCACTACACGTAAAGGCGAGAGCACTGCATGTAAAAACCAAACCACCGCGACCAAGCGAAAAAGCGCCGTTTCTAGCCGTGAATTTGCTTTTTCGCGGTTTATACGGCGCTTTTTCGCGGCGACAAAGCGAAAAAGTAAAAATGGGCCTAATCAGCCACCATAACTGATTGAAGTATATCCAACTCTTGCACCCCCATTTTTTTTTAATATAGATTTGTTGTGGTATCTACTCTGCCAATAAAACCAATTATAAAAAGTTATCGTCAATTATAATAACTAATATGAATAAATCCTACATTTTTAAATTATTGACGGTCGATTTATTCTTTGAGTGTTCACTGAAGGAAAATAACGTAATATAAAAGTATGCATGATGCAAGAGTTATTTCCCTTCTCACAATATTTTGGTCATACGGGCTACGCTTCAAAGCACATTACAAATCTTCCACATGTTTAAATATTTCACACGAAGATATGCGGATCAATTTAAAGAAACATTATATCACGGATCATAATTATACAAGAATTCTTTTGATTTTTGTAGAGCATATCATGTGATGACATTTCAAGAAATTACGACTAACTTTAAAGCGCAGTGTAAATATAGTTTCTGACTTTTTTTAAGATACCCGCAACACTTGCGTTTTCCATTGGTTTCATATGCATTTGAAAGTGAGCTGTATTTATTTATGTATAAATAAAGACTTCTTTAAATATACATGATCTAATTCCAAGGACATTTATTACTTTCGACAAAGTACATGCAATAAGTGGAAATTTTCACTTGACAACCATGATTTAATGAGAGGAGTCACGAGGCGATACTCGATAATACAAGTGAGGCAATCTACACACACACAAACCACAGACGCCTGTAACAATAATTGTTGGAGTAAATTTCCTGATATTACCCTAAACTCAACCCAGTTTACTCTTGGGAAACAAATGAATAGTTCTATTTACAAAAATGGCGTCCCAGGCAGACAAACTTGCAACAGCCAATATTTAACCAATTTAGACACTTTTGATGATACCGAAAATATAGGCCTATAGTTACTATTTGATTATATAAAACGCTTTCAGTCGTGGAAGCTTTGATTCCCCCTCAACAAGGTACGAAAACCGTCTTTATCCTTCAAGAGTATAGAGATGAAGATATTTCGTAAACAATTTAGGATGAATAAGGAAACGTTTGTTTCTCTATAACGCCATAGACCGCATCTAAATTCCTATAAATCACCCAATAGTGTCATGAAAACTACATAAACCGCAAGTCATTCCCGTCTATTAATTGGACCCTATATACATTGTAATATGAGAAAATTTTACTCCAAAATTATTGCTACAGGTGCCTATGATATTGTGCATGGCAGCCGCCATCTTGCTCTGTGCACTAAACCTTCTAAACCACAAGGCGAGGTGGTTTGATCTAACATAAATTTTGAAACTTGAATCATGCAATAATTGTAAATAATATTACCTTAAATTTGAGAATTTGCACAAAAAGTAAAACTATGATCACAAAAACAAAACACTGGTATACCAGAAAGATAATGATTACAATGTCAATGTTTACATATAATGGGTACATCCTGAAATGTACAAATAAAGAAAAGTATTAATTTTCTGATATACAATGGACATGGAACAGGTTGATCCTTATGTACTGCACTTCAGGGGCACTGTAAAATGATTGTATAGAGCTAAGGCACTATTTATCATTAATAGTTATTAGTTTTCTGATATTTGTATAGGTACATGTAACAGGTTCACTGAGGTTGGTCAGCGTGTACTGCCCTACTGGGTCACCGCTAAACGTAGTCAGCTCAGGCACTGGTGACTCATTAACATGAATCTAAACAATTTGGAATTATCTCATTCGATAGGCCTACACTGGCTACAGCATAGACGCTATCATTAAGTATGCCGACTGGTGAAAAAACCTGCCGCTAGGTGGTACTACTATCTAAATACGATGCAAAGCGGCTTACAAATCAGATCCTATAAAACACGACACCTGCCGCTAGGTTGTACTACTATCTAGATACGATGCAAAGCGGCTTACAAATCAGATCCTATAATGCCGCTAGGTGGTACTACTATCTAGATACGATGCAAAGCGGCTTACAAATCAGATCCTATAACACACGACACTATAGCCTTCGACCATAGTATCGCGGTAAAAACAAAAGCACTGTTTAAATATCTGTACCGAGCAATACCCATGTGAAGATGATTTGGGGATGTTGTCCAAAATCAACGCTAGTCAGTCATTTATAATTCGCCCGAATTATAAATTTTGGTTATTTTTGAAATTTGGTAACTTTGTGAAGATACATGAGCTTCAGGTTAAATTAACGAAAAGTTAATAACTTTCCATGCGCTATAAAAATAATCATTTTGAAATAAATTGAAAACTAAGCACTAATTACTATTCGTTTGTGTGTACGTAACTTTAATGTAAGGCCTGAAAACTTGTTTTTCGAACTAATATAAGCACAGTGGATGAAGGATAATAGATCTTTGCATCTGTTAAGATTCGTTTTAGCAAGTTAATTGCTCTCTTTCTCTCATATGTACTAGTGGAGATTAGCTGATGAGTGTTAGTAAAAGTCCAAGGTTATTTGAATTAATTAAACAACCTATCAGATAATGACACATTAAATTGATACCCTGAAGCCAATGGAACACAGCGGTTACGTCACTACCTGTCTCCAATTACGTGTTACGTAATTGATCTATTTTAAATATAAAATATAATCACTCGTATTAAAACATAGTATACAGAAGATTTATTTTTAAAAATGTCTTATCAGTAACCAAAGAATATGTGAAGCGGAAGTTTTATAAAGCGAGTGCACAATTATACGTTTTGCATGCCTTATTGTTTAAATATTAAAATCATATCTATAGGAACAGAATCAACAGAACAAAGGGTATTAACAAACAAACAATCGACTAATCAAAACGTCTCTATCAGAATAAACATCCAACCTGAAACGGGCATTCAAAAAATGACGTAAAACTGATCAAACGGGTGAGATAACCTCGAGAGCCAAGCTACGAAACAACTGTCATTATAACGGACTCTGTGAAGGAGAGACAAGACCTATAGATAAATCAAAGTTAAGAAGCCAAATGAGGGGAGTGTTAAGGAATCCCGATGTTGATAATCGGCAAAAAACTACACTTCAACAATAATATATAATGGATTTCTCAACAATTAATAGATGAACCGCGCATTCAAACTAAGAATTCCCCGACAGCTGTTTTGGACAATTTCTGTCCTCGTCAAAAGTCAAACAGACATGTCTACAAATTTAGAATTCGATCACATAAGAATGAAGCTATATCCTCTATGGTTCATGACTGGGTATGTGGAACGGGCCTTTCAAATAATGACGAATCACTGTTCAAGCACAGAAGGTTGGATTTAACCTTTAACCTACCAAAAAAGGGTACATGTCAATTTTTTTTCTAGTTGTTCTGTGGTGTCCGGGGATTAGGAGTTTGTTGGTCTACCATAGCCTGCTTCAGGCCATGTGATACGTCCATGTGCTAACAGGGTATTAGGTGGTTAGATCAATTTTTATGCTAACATCCAGTTCTTACTGATAACCAACAGAGGTAGGCCAGCACGATAAACTGTTGCGCAAGCTAAGGATAATATTGCAATCGAAGGAATGTTATTGGTCTGGAAAATTGAGACATTTCAAATGCTGAAAGTGGTCACATCTCAGAATTATCTGACTATAGCGACATCACAACGGCCGAACCAGTCCCTAATGCCAAGGATACTGATGAGCGCCTCAATCTGATCCAGCCAGAGGGCGTAGGTTAGGCTAGAGTCAGGGAGGTGGTCGTTCTAATAGCGACACCGACTCACTGGAAGCCCAGGATGAGGATGTTGAGCCCGAGGTACTCTCTCATTCTAATCCAGTAAGAGATAAAGATCTGGGACGTGGACGTGCATACCAAATACCAGTAAATTCACCAGTTCAAGATGCTGTCCACCAACTAGAGCCAATACAGAGTGCACTTGTGGGACGAAATGGCAATGTGTGGCACATAAATGCCCCCAAATAGTTGTAGATGTCGTGTACAGGATAAAATCAGCCAGCCACTTGGCATCACCGATGTTGCTTGTTGTAACTCGGTGGCGGAAGAATTTAGCTTCTTCATTAAACCTCCCACGGTAGTCGCTGAAACTTACCATGAAGCCAGGCGTTGGTCCGGGGAATTGAATGATACTAATCCTGAACAAGTAAAGGTCTGGACAGCAGTTTACGATACTGAAATGAATGTTTTTAATGGATTCGGTCTGTTTGCTAGGTTGCAAAGATCCAACCATGAGCCAGTTGCACCACTCTGGTCTGAAGAGTCATCACTGTCACGATGCATAAGATCTGCTTTACAGATATACTGAAGCTTCTAAGAATTGACAATAAAGCAATTCAAGCACAAAAGCAAGCAACAGACACGCTAGCACCGTTCGGCGACTTCTTGGTCCCGTTTCAATCGCAACTTCCAAATTTCTATATTCCGGCAACTGACCTCTTGGTTGATGAACATTTAGTTGCCGCCTTCATGGGTAGGTGTAGATTTTGCGAATATATTTCTTTAAAGCCTGCAAAATATGGCATCAATATCTGGTGGTGTTACGATGCTGAGACCACGTACCCACTGAAAGGTGATATCTACTTCGGCAGACACCCTAGTGAACGGCGCGATGTTTCGACAAGGTGTGTAAGTTATAAAGGAGATGTTCACCCTGGTGCAGAACTGATCGGAACGTCACAGCAGATACTTTCTTCACAACTTTCCCTCTGGCTGAAGGTTTGCTAAATGATGATCTCATCTATGTGGGTACAATCCGTTCCAACAAGCCTTGCTTACTTGATACTATGAAAACCGGTCACAACAGAGTTATTAACAGCTCATTGTTGGGCTTCAAGGACCATGTGACACTAGTAGTCGTATGTTCCAAAACAGAATAAGTTTGTTCTAGCTGTGTCCACTATGCTTCATGATGCAAGTGATGCCTGAGAAGTGCACAAGCCAAGGATTATCCTGCTTTACAATGGCAACATTGACCACCTAAAAACTATGTTCACCACCAGGAGAAAGGTGAACCATTGACCTGTTGTACTGTTCGGTAACTGCATTGATGTTGGTCTGTGGCTATATTCAACATATGGCTAGTTAATTTTTCTGAATGGAAGGCATCTGAGGGACAACGACGACAATTCTTCCTTTTGAACTTGCATATGAACTGATCATACCACAAACTAGGAGCTGGTCCCCGATGCCAACATTAAAGGCAACAATAGGTATGGCAATACAGATGGTTGGCGTAGTAGATCCTGCTCAACCACAGCAGAATCAAAAGGCAGTGTGTATTGCAAGAGTCAATCAGATCCCACCAAGGGGTTTCTTAAAGATTATGCAAGTTTCAAGGCCGCATGTGTCACACTGAGCCTGACCGTTTGGTTCCATGGTAACAGGAAAGATATTGAAAATGAAAACTTCTGCATCGCAAAAGTTTCATGACGTTTTCGTGAACGGTTTTGGTAAATTTGACAATTTTGGCCGTTTGTTTCCATGGTAACAGGGAAAACATTGAAAATAAAAACTCCTGCACAGCAAAAGGCACCACTAAACCACTAGATTGATATGCATGCAGCGTTTCATGAAGTTTTCTTGAACGGTTTTAATATATGCTCCAGAAACTCTTGGGACGGACGGACCAACTGACAACGGGCGAACACACGGACGACTGGCGAACCCGTTTGTATTTTCCCCGCCAACTTCGTTGGGCTGTGGATAAAAGATGGTGTCTATGTCCTCGCGAAGTTGACAAGAAAGTTAGACTGTAATGTGAGGGATGTATGAAACACCTTACAAGTTGTTTGCGAACAATGCCCATTAAATCAAAACGAGACACACTTTTCAAGAAAAACATTAAAAACATTTGACAACAATTTTTTGATGTTATCTCGGGTTATAGCTTGGTAATTGTAATGCTATTGTTTAGTTCAGATACATGTCATATTTCCTAACAAATAATCCACCAAGGAAATGCATTGATTGATATTCTTGTTTTTCTTGTGCTATTAGCACGTTCATGTAGCCAATGCCACATTTGTGAAGCAAAGATCTTGTGTTACTAATTTTTCTTTGTTAAAGAAGTAAAAAATGGGGCGGGGGGTCCGCACGGACCACAATTGGAATGATGAAGGATGTTTAAGTTTGATATGCTCAAAGTCCAACCATAAAGGGGATGTTAAAAGAATAGCAACTGTTCAGTGTAAAACAAAATGACAACACAAACGCTGGAAATGTTCTACCTTTTCCACTACTGCATACAAGTCCAATAGTAAATTTCTAAAACAAGAAGAAATAGGACCAATAGACAAAGAATATTAACAAACAATAGCCCCATCATTCAGTCACCATTAGAATGAACTTGCAACTGAAACGTAGACCTATATTGTGGACAAGGTATTGTTTATGGCATTGTTATAGTTTTAATTTTGTCTATAACTGGATGATAACCTATCACGCCCCCTCCCTTTGCTCCCTTATTTTCAATATATCTAGGTCTTGTCTATTCTAAATCAGTATTCTCTCGAGCGTACATTGATGACGACTGATTCATAGCTAAACCAGGAATCGTGGGTCCTCTACCACACTGGATTTGTACCAGTTTGTGTTAATTCCACAATTTTTCTACACTCCACCATTACAATGAAAAACAAAGGGCCGCGCATGCGTACTGCTGCACATCCTACTAATGTCGACGAATAGCAAATTCTTGATTTTCAGAACATGTGCCTTAAAACACAAACACAAAACAAAATATGAGCCACCATCGATTATAAATAGGAGATTAAAAGTGACAAATCAAGCCAACCATCTTGGTGAGAGGGAATTAGAAAAGAAGAAATAGGATCAACATAACAAATATTATTGACAAACAAATAATAGCTTCATCAAATAGTCACCACCAGAATGAATAACCAAAGTGAGACGAACATTTGAGAATGACGTCAAACCAACTAAATGGGTGACAAAAACTCATTTCTGTCTGTTTGAGGACCTCCTCCAAGACTCAAGACCTAACTACATTTTACGAATCAACACTCAATGACGCTCAAAAGTAAGGAATCTTGAATAAACAAGGCTGGGGAGTAAAAAGCCGAATGGTTGGGAAAGATTCTCCCACCAACATAATATGACAACCAATAGATATAATATTTTCTCTAATGCGTCCATAAATGACGGCTGATTCAAAGCTAGAACTGGAGTTTGGGATGAGGATGTCTCACAAAGGGTTTTAACTCTTTCCTCTTATAAATATTATATTTATCGGTGGTATATTTCAGTTTGCAAGTTTGTATTTCAAAGCGCTAAAGAGGCCAAGCACCAAGTCAACCATAGCGCTCAAGAGAAAATAATTTAGAATAGACGATACGTAGATAAAACGAATAATCAAGTCCAAACATCACCACAGTGTATCGCGAAGTTCCACTTAAGATAGTTTATAAGCTCATTGCTTTGGAGGAAGACAAAAACGATCGATCATGAACAGTTAGTTTCCAACATGGGGATATTTACAACCTGTCTGCAAACTTTGTCGCCATTTGAAAAAAAAACATATTGTTTAAAGAATAATAAGTTGGACCCAAATGATAATACATGTAAAAGAAAAATTTCTTGTATTTTCAAAAAGTTCAATGCAGAATATGTATTTAAAAACAATTGTATTCATATTTCCTTTTTCCCTGTGATGTTTTGCTCCTTTAGATATGATAGATCTATGTAAAAGTTTGACACAAGTGCTCATTAAGTGATTAACCTTACGCTGAAGGATTGTCCTGGACGGCCACCCAAGTTGGTCTGAGTGTGCAATTACATTTAGACGATTATTTATTCTATTTACTCCAGTGTTGAGTTTTTAAACAGCCTTTGTGTTGATGGCCTTTATGTTAATTTCTTTTCACACTTAATTTACTTAAAAAATTAAAAAGAAAATTTCAAACATTGATATGTGTAACTTTATGATATTATCATGCCTATACACGGCAGAATTGCCTACAAAACCAGTAGGAGATAAGAACATAATAAATCAAATTTCCACCAAAAATGCTAATCGAAATGAACCGACTTGCTCCCCCTCAATGTAGACACATTTGATACTTACAAAAGATGTAGTTTTTACTGCCTGTAATACAGCTGCCAATTGCTCTATGATTAACCCATTGAGAAAAACGAATATTAACTGATGTTTTACTACTTCGCTAGTTATTTAAGGGCCTGTAAATCAATTGCGATGTATACTTTGATAATATGAGGGCAAGTTTGTTGATAAACAACCCAATGGCGCTCCGTTAAAATATTGCCACCGGCAAGGATTCATTCCATTAGTCGCAGATTTGGCGGAGACTCAACTCCAACAAGCAAGATAAATGAAGCTTTAGAAAATTATTTGTTTAACTGGAGTTTATTAGTGGCGGGCGGCAAACATCAAACACGGCTTAATGAAGTGACGAGTTTTGTTACAGATTATGAAAACTGTTATCGTGCATCACTTTCATGTCTCCGTCTGTTAAATATACGGTCGCAGACGCTGGATTATCGACATGGTTTACACCCATGCTAAGCGAGACAAAATACATGTAGACAAAGCGGTTTTTAATGTCTGAATTTTTAATTCCATTGATTTATTGCAGCTTAATTAACCAAAAACTCCTGTTGCGTGTATGGTTTGTGTTTGAGGTACAAAAACGTTTGCATTGAACAATCGTACGATAAGTTCGCATCTAAATCACCCCTTAAAATCTGCAGATAGTCACCAAACAAGCTTTCAAGTAAACGGAAATGCGCAATTTACTTGCAGGATATTAAAAAAGACACACTTAAATGGGTACACAGACATTTTCTTTGATTTATTTGAAGATAACAATGTCTAGATTCGATTGGTTTGTAACTCAACAATGGTTTTATTGATTTCGTATAGGAGATCATGTAATACAGAATGCAAATGCAAGTTCACTGAAAAGAAAACATATGAAAATAATAGCGTCGCACTTATAATGATGCACAAGAAATAAACCTATGTTAATCTGAAAGTATACAATCTTGAATTTCACATCTGAAAGTATACAATCACGAACTTCATATCTTAAAGTATACAATCATAAACTTCACATCTAAAAGTATACAATCACGAACTTCACATCTGAAAGTATACAATCGCGAATTTCACATCTGAAAGTACACAATCACGAACTTCACATCTGAAAGTACACAATCACGAACTTCACATCTGAAAGTATACAATCTTGAACTTCACATCTAAAAGT
>JAUMGZ010229627.1:0-11100 GCA_032359645.1 Pododesmus macrochisma
TGTGGTGACTTTTTGATGAAGCTATTGTTTGTTTGTCAATAGCGTTTGTTCTGTTGATCCTATTTCTTCTTGTTCTGCAGAATTTTTTTCTGAATTGCAATATGTCCTTCAATAGAAAACTGTTGTTGAGATTATACAAAATGTGTCCCTATAGCTATAAGGGGATTGATGGATAAGCAATTAGTGTAAAACATTATCCCTCCCGTCCAATTTGCTGTCACCGGGGCAATAAAAGTGGCCTGTGTATGATCTTTAATCTAGAGTTGCACCAAGCAATTATTACTTTGTTATATGAGAAGAGCTTGATTTGAAATATTTTGAAGATCATTTGTAAAATTTGATACAAATTCAAATATTCACAAAGAAAGGATTCCACTGTATACCTTTTTATCATAATATGACATCTATGTTAATGAGTGGCAAAACACCATCACATAATTATTGTTAAGTAACAGGTTTAATAACACTTTGTTATGATGTCACGTAACAATGGTATGACGTCATATTTCATTATTACGGTGAAGGTATTTCGGACTAATTTTCACACATTTTAAAGCATTTTTATGATAAAATCACAAACACTTTTTATTTGAGTCATATGATGAAGAGAATTTTAAATTCGTTTCCATTAAATATGAGCTTTATGAAATGAAAAGTCTTTGCAGATCTTCTAAATACATAAATAAACATAATGTGAACCTGTGTAGTATATGTTCAGCTTTTACTGAAGACATTGAAATAGCAATACACAGAAAATTGTGAGAGATTCACTGGTTGTTCAAAAATAAATCAAATTAGTAGCATCAGGTCATTAGATGCATTAAGAAGTTACAATATTAGTAACAGTAGACATCTTTGGTGAAGGATTACTTTGCAAAATCTCTCTTCTGTCTTTACGTTTTCTTGTAGAAAGCCAACAATCACATTCAGTTACCTGGTACACCCTTGGGTCCCAAGGAATGAGTATGTGAAATATCATAGGTGTGCAATGGCTAGTTGACATGTGATAGATCAAACACCTATTGTTGACGGACAGACGAACGGACACAAACGCTATACCATAATACGTCCCGTTCAACGGGAGTATAAAAAGTGGAAATAAGGTTTGATGCTTGCATGGAAATGATTGTAGTAGTATTTTGACTTCTTTGGTTCATTCTTTGCAAGTCCTAATAACTACCCAAGTGTAAAGTGAAATGTTAATGTTTAGCCAGTCACACAACACCTTCAAGCATCATGATGGAAAACTATCCTTACGGGATATATTTTAGATTTATAACCTTGGCAATTTTAATATATTAGTTTGTTTTCCTGACTTCCATATTTACTATAGCAACATATTTTCAAGTCTTCTTATCTAAATTTCAAAAATCTACTTTGCATATGAAATTATGACATAACAGTTTACTGTTTGTTTTTTGCATTGTAGCATCCTGACTCCTTAATGAAGAAGTGGTAAAAAAATTCAAAATGCTGAACCAATTTTTTAACTAGACCGACTTTCAATGATTGGAACTAAACTAATACAAGTGTAGCAGTACTATTTTACATAACACACTTAAATATTGTTTATATATATATCTTGCAATTTCTTTCAGGTCTCAAATGTCAGTTTTTTTAAGTCTTTATTTTAAATCTGAAATCTTCATTCCACACTTCTCTTACCTGAAAAGCTAGCTTAATTGTGTCTTCTGTATTTGCTGGTGAAGAAACTAGAGAAAGACCGATAACATACTCTCTAAAATCAATCACACCCGATTCATTCTGCAAAGAAGCAAAGAAAGTAAGAAAACGCATTAAACTTTCAACAAATGATTGAACAATGTAGTAAATGCCTAGTTTCGTATTAACTCAATTTTTCTTGTTATGTCCTGTCAACATTTTCAAATTAATCAGAAAATTCTAATGACTGACATACCAAACACATGCTCTAAAAGTACTTGCAAGTAACATTTTCCAACTTTGAATATTAAGAGAAACATGTGCTGGTGAAATGTACTAAGTGACAGCTGAAATCATGTAGCATATAAATTAAATTTTCTATTTCCCAGTTGTTTTTTTCTCATCCTGTCATATATTTTTATCGAAGGTTTATTAATATATTTTCATGTTTTGATAGCACTGTTTGATGTCAATCTCTAAGAGTGACATATAATAATTTCTGACCAAAAACAAAAAATCTGCAAATAAAGTGTTTGAAATTCAAGTGCAGTATGTTAAGCATTTTACTGATAGCTATCTAAGTAACCTATTCAAAAAGGTTTTCATTTGGCAACACAAATTTAATTTTAGTCACCAATATCAATTTTCATGTAACCAATTTGGTTTTAACTTGGAGCCCTATGCATTATGGAAGCCAGTAAAGTAAGTGTAGATAGGCTACAATGACTATAAATAATAGACATTAACTTATCAACTATTCTCTATACATAAGATTTTTTGAATACAGTAAACAGCTTATAAAGACTTCATGGCAAACATAATTTTTTAATTTTTAACATTGAATGGTACTCACTCTATCATATAATGCAAATAAATCTCTCATGGCATCTGATAAAGGCAGGTGTAGGTGACATGCGAATTCTTCTAAAGTTATCCCCTCCTTATTACTCTTCGCTATAGATTTATATTTGTCTAAAAGACTCTGTAGATCTTCAAATTTAACCCTGAAACACAAAAACAAAGATCAAATAACACGCCTTTTTAATTCTTTATATCATATAAAATTCTCTGTAAGAATTCTGCTTTGTCTCAAATATGAATCTTTCTACACATGCCAACAAGAAGTACACAGGATGTGATCTGTTCGTGATTTTTTTTATCACAACATCTGTACAGTAAACACTGCTGAAAGTTTCCTGCTGTACTATCAATAATTCAAAATATATGCTATGTAAATATCCTGTTTATTACACCATAGAAATTCAAGATACATGATGCTGACACGTAATTTAAAGTTTAACACCAGTTTACAAATGGTTTGTACAAAGCAGTAGTAGGCCATGTAATGCATTAATTTTAGCTAGTTATTATTTATTAGAAGAAGTTTGGGACATGTCTTGACAGACACTCGTGAGAACTTAATTTAGGCCAAAGAAAATAGTATGTGTTTCTGGTTTATCGACCTACCCTAATTTTTACTGCCAACCCTCAAGTTTTATGAAGATCCTAGCAAAGTAATATGTTTGTTCCCAATTGAGCTCGAAAAAAATTCATAATTTACTTTGTTTTAAGTTTAAATGATATGTTGGTGTTACCAAATATCATTTGAAAAATAATTGTGATAACAATTGGCTGGCAACAATATTTGGCACACAACATTTTAATGTGTTATATACTAGGGAAGCAAAACTATTTTTGTGAGTGTCCTCTGTGCTTGACACCTTATTGCAGTAGGGAGGTTTGAGTGTCTTAATGTCTTTGCTGGCGGAACTTGTGTTCCTGGTATGGTCACCCAAGTCAGACAGGTTGAAAGGTACAGGCCAAAGATCAGCACATCCTTCATAGGGGTCCGGTGGACAGGGATTTTTAACCCCCTGGCACAATTAAGATCCCCATGTAAAGTTTGATAGAAGAGTAGACGGAAACAATGTTGTATGGGTTCATCCTTCTTTCTGAACTTTCCCTATTGCTTTGATTTCCCATGCCTGTTGCCACCTCTCTTCCTGCCCAATTGTTCGGTTTTTCTGTTTTGGTCCTTTGTCAGGATATCAGTAAATTACTCTGGACATGATGTTAAGCCCTAATTTAACAAACAAACTCTGTCAGAAGCCACATGGGCTTTAGACTTGTAACAATTCACCGTTCGGTTCTCGATATTTTTTCCGGAATTTCGATACACCCATGATACGTTTTTAAGATTAGACTGGACGGCTGCTGACTTTGTAAAACACTTATAATGATTGGTCACTCACATTCCCTAGAGCCAATCAGCAACAAGAATCTTAATGCGCATATGCACAAAATACAAGTATGGTGGAAAATCAATCTTCCTTCGTCGTTCAGATAAAGTAGAAAACATTTTGGGTTTAGTTCAGTTGACTGAGTAGCGGCTAAAACAATAAGCAAAATTTGTTTCGCAGAATTATTATGCCAAACAGGTCAAACAACTAACATAACAAGTTAAAGGGGAAACATGACAGTGTTAAAAAGGAAGAATCAGAAGCTAAGAGGTCCAATAAGAACACAAAATTACCTCAAACTAGTTCAACTAAAAATGGTAAAATGGTAGGCATGGACATTTTTTCCAGAGCAGGGCAAACTCATAATACTTTTTGCTGTGTATGTTTTATCATATTTCTTATACAAGTTTTCTGTTTTGAAATGAATTATGTTCTTATTTGCTCTCTAATTAGTAGTTCTTCAATCTTTTAAACCATTTTCAAAAATAATTTCAACAACATAACAAACAAATACGCTACAATCCCAAAATGGTTATATAAAGCTGATAAATGTGTGATTAAGAAAAGAAGTAAATTTGTTATTTATCAAACATTTTAAGTATGTATCGAATCAAAATCGAATTGCACATCAAATATCGAGATACGTATCGAATCAAAGACCAGTGTATCGTTACAGCTCTAATGGGCTTGCATGTACAAAAGCATCAGTTTCTGACTTGTTTTTGATAAGCTGCTTATAATATACACAGGATCTCTTCTTCAATTCATAGATTTATTATCACCGCAGTAAAAGCACCTTAGTACACAGATGATGTGTCACTGTGACAATTTTAGAAGAAAGCTTACCCAAGTTTGGCATTAAGTTTCTGGAATTCAACAATCCCTGCAGCCTTTGGTAGATTGAGCTTTGCTGCTTTCTGCATGAGTCTACAGTCATCAAAGGTGTGGTCTGTCGTGGGGACATCTAAACATCTAAATAACAACAGGTGTTATATTGTTATCTAGTTTAATTGACCATTTAATATAGGAAAAATGCATACTAATAAGGATATATGCTAATTATAATGATGTTAAACTTGTTGATTTCAAGCAACTTGAAGTGTGTTTGAATTATGCTTAATGTATTTAATGAAATTGAATGTTGAAGTATTATGTGGCAACTGGATGTATTTAGACCTGCCACATTGCCTTTACAGTCATGTGGTTTCATCTTAATATACTACGGAGAAAAAAAGAGTAAAAGATTTACTGTCAATGAATCATATATGTCAATAAACATGACTTTAAGTAGTCTGTCATCACAAGGATGTGAACAAACAAACACTGCAGATAAATAGACGGTCAATTTGATACTTAAAATATAGAGAATAATAATGAAAATAATAATTATCATACTCAGCTATTTTGTCACGAACATTTCTAGCAAAGAGTTTAGCATCTTTCTTCTCTTCCTCATTTGGCACATACACAGGTAAAAACTGTAAATGAAAAGATATATGGAATATTAGTTTCTTGTAAGTAAGAATAGTTGTAATATTGATTAAAATTCTTCTTTTTCTATTACCGTACTTCACATAATCCATCTAAACACTATTCATCAGAGAACTTTTTATTGCAGTATAGTAATTTTAGAGTTCTTCAAGTGTTGGGAGGATAAAGTTATGAAAAATGCATATTCCTTGAGACAAAATATGACAGGTAAGAGATTAAACTTATATTGATATTATGATAAGTCAACTATTAATTTTTGTTCTTTTATACTATCTTGTTCAAAATGTATCAATGGAAAACCTCTCGACCAATTAAGTTACAGCATGCACAAAATACTGGTATTGGAACTGAACCTTTAACTGATATTATGAGTCAAGTAAACTAACTACAGGAAAATCAGACCTCATATTTTGTAAAAGTTACAATACATGAATAATTCTAAAACATTTTAAAATGATCCAAGTTGTAACACATTTTTATATCCCTCACTGCTTACCTTTTGTTTTTTAACTTTCTTAAATATTTTTTTTTAACACATAAAACAATATTTTTTTCAATACATTTCCATCATTTATTGAAAAATAACTTTAATTGCCTATGAATACAAACATTATAGTCTGTCATATTGCAAAGATAAATTTTGTATTATGATTCTGGTTAACTCGTCAGGCTACATACAGCTATGTTCGTAATCTTGACAGGGTACATAAAAGCATGTGCTACTTTGCGCGGTAGTGGAGGTAATTTCCATGACAAGGTTGTACCGGAATTTTAATTTCAATTTTAGGAATACAACATTAAACTTTAACAAAAACATAATTTGTTTTTCATGACATAATGATTGAAACAGCAAGTTGTTGTAATAACTCTTCTTTAAAGTTATCATGATTTTCAAAGTTATCGTGGATGAAAGTTGATGAAATAACTCTTTCAAAGTTATCATGGTTTTGCAATATGACAAATTTGATATACAGGGCTTTAGCAGGGTACAAGGCTCAGGGTACATCATATCCTGACAAAGAACATGAGACTGTGTACCCTGCCAAAGACCTGTATAACTTATAATGTAAGCAAGAAACAATTAACTTACCTCTATTTCCAAATAATTATGAAACTGACATAAAGTCAACCACAACAGTTTCCAGCTGAAAGATAAAGAATGTAAACACATGTCCAGACAACTCAATTACTGCATATAATTTATACTATTATACAATGGCTATATAATACATCACATGTATAAAATGTTTGAAATGTTGTTAAATCAAGTCTTGGTAAACTATTACCTTTATAATGATTTGTTTGTTTTATTGGGGGTTAAACGTCCCTTTCAACACATGGATAGGCAGTGTGAGAAACTAACATCTAGGTTCTTGTAGACAATGGGGCCACAACAAATTTACTTCAGGTGGCCCTATTCAAGATAATGTAGACCCACTATTTTTTTCAACAGATTTTTTTTATAGAAAATGCTCCTATTGCACATTGTGCATTGGTTTTCCAATCACTGAGATTTATAGGCTTTCTTATGTAACTTTCTTAAATATTGACGATGCAATTTTCAGGGCAACAAAATTTCATGTAGACAATCGGGCTACAACTTTTTACAAACATGTAGACCCCTGGCATTTCATGTGGCCTCTGGCTATCGGTCTACCGCTAATTTCCCTTTCAACACATGGATAGGTCATATGAAGATGGCGTCTGCTTGTGATAGTGCACAGTCTTCACTCAGTCACATTATAATCTGACATCAAGCTTACCAGTCCTTCTCCTACTCAGAATGCTTAGCAAGGAGCAATAAGTTTATCTAATTTTAACTTCTTATGTGTGACATTGCCAGGGGTCAAACCCACCATCAATTTCATTTGAACATTCTTAAGATAAAGTTAAAACAAAACATATCTCAAGTCTTCTAGGAAACCTCGTGTTCAATGGATTAAAATGACAGAAAAACATGTGATACATACACTCCTGGACCCTCCCACGTCCATGACACAGTGTCCTGAAAAATAAAAAATCTTCTATTTTAAACTTCATTCTTATGCTCCTTACAGGCAAGAAAAATCTTAAAACAAGAGGCCCATCAGGCCTTAATGTCCATCTTGGTTGGCATTTGTATTTTTTTGACCCTAGGGTCACCCCTTGAACGAACTTGGCTCTCCATGTCCTAAAGTTACTACAAACAAAAGCATGCATTAAGCACTAGATCTTCTATGTTATCAAATTTTCACCATTTGGGCCCCCAAGTGACCTTCCCTGGGAACTGAACCCCATCATTTGAATACATCTGAACCACCTTCCCCTAAGGATGACATCGACCAAGTATGGGTGGAATTGGTCCAGTGGTGTTGGAAAAGAAGTAAAAAATGTTGTAAGTTAACATATTAGCTATATATAGTGTTAAACTTTGACCCCGAAATGCGCAAAACTTTTTTTGACCCCTGGGTCATGCCCGGAACACATTTGTTTCTCAATGCCCTAAAGTAAATAAATACCAAAGCATTAAGAATTTTTTTGAAATTTTGTCAAATTTTCCCCTTTCGCCCCTCTAGCAGCACCCCCTGGAGCCGAGCCCTACCATTTGAACAAATCTGAACCCTGTTTCCCTAGGGATGCCTTCTTCCAAGTTTGGATGATATTAGTCCAGTTGTTTTGGAAAAGAAGTCAATAATGTGAAAAGTTAACATATTCGCATATAAATTATATAGTGTTGAACTTTGACCCCAAAATGGGTAACCTATTTTTGACCCCAGGGTCACACCTTGAACAACCTTGGTTCTCCATGCCCTAAAGTTACTACATACTAAAGCATTAAGCTTCTGGCCTTCTTGTTAATTAGAAGACGATTTTTGAAGTTTTGTCAAATGTTCCCCCTTTTTGTCCCCTAGTGGCGACCCCTGGGGGCCGAGCCCCAATATTTTAACAAATCTGAATCCCCTTCCCCTAGGGTTACTTCCTACCAAGAATGGATTAAATTGGTACAGTGGTTTAGGAGAAGAAGACGCAAATATGAAAGTTTATGACGGACAGGATTTGTATGAGAAAAGTCCACCTTGGACCCTTTGTCTCCACCATTTGAACAAATCTGAATACCCTTCCCATTTGGATGCCTCTTACCAAGTTAGGCTGAAATTAGTCCCATGGTTTTGGAGAAGACAAAACATGAAAATTTAACATATTTGCAATAGTCCATCTTTGATTCAGATGGACTTACATGCAGTAAAACATCTGTCATTCATTTTTAAAAAATGAACTCATCATTAAAATGCATAGCAGCTATGTGGCAAGTTTTAGCCTCGTAATCATACTGAACATCAAAACTGGGAGAGCTAGAGTTGTTTATTATGCAGAGGTGCATTTGATTGCATCACCATCAAAAATAGGCCAATATGTATCAATGCACTGTGTTACACATTAAGTATAAACTTACCATTTTGTTGGGATACCTGAGGCAAACAGGCTGTATGGGTACACCTGGATAAAAAGCACCTGCAAAAATAATATTAATCTATTACAGTGCAACCTGCTCTAGTGACCACCTCTATAAAGAGACCATCTGTACATACAGACCACTAAGATTAGGTCCCTTGAAGTCTAATTACACTTATTTTTACCTGTATATAAACACAGACTCCATATATATCTCTTATTGCCCATGGGGGTACACATTTATCAGTACGGCCAAAAAAGGGCCTCAGCAAGGTTTAAAACATCTTTAATCTTCATCTAATGAATGCTTCGTATGAAACAGCATGGTAGGCTTCGACTATTGTGAACAGTAAATTTTTGAAATAAATGTAACAGTGGCAGACAATACAATCTGACTAAAACCTACTTTGCTCCCAGGATGTAACAAGGTAGATCTGAGGAACACCAATTGCTAAGATCATTGGCGTGACCTTTCAAAGCAGCCAATCAGCGAAGTGCCTACAGATTGGTCGGTGTGTTTTGAGAATTTTGGCGCCAATATATATATAACGTTACTATCATTATGACGTCATCTTTTGACGTGTACATTGTACATCGTTTCGGATGGGTTCCGCAATTACTTGACAACCACTTTACAATATGGCTGCGCTTCAAAACTAGGAATCTTGTTTAAACGGTCAAACTGGCTTAAAAACGGAGACAAATGGTCCCAACACCTCCCTACAGAGTATACTGTAGAGGTAACATTTATGTACAGTTTAGGTTTTCGTTCATTCAAAAAGAATTGTGCAATGCTTTAATCATGGCGTCGTCAGTAAGCAAGGTAGCCATTTTGAAGCTCAATCCCACCAATTGCATAGAAGGCGGGTTTTGATTCGTCCGAATATCTCATAAATATTCATAGTTATTCAAAAGATTTAGGTTACGGCAATGACTTTAACAATTGGTGTTCCTCAGATCTACCCTGCAATGCAATATCCAAATATCAAAACAGCGTAGATCTCGTTTTAATTAGATTGCAGACAATACAACAAACTCTGCCTACATTCAAACCTGTGAGCTAAAGATAAATCCCACATTACAAGCTGTATTAACGTTCAATTTGATAACACCGAGTGACATATTCCCTTTCTAGAAACAGACATCTTCCTCTCTTACTTGAGGTATAGTACAAAACTGAAGCAATGTACGGTAACAAACTACTGCATTGCATGTTGTTAGTGGAGGCACCTGCCCAGGGCCCTAAACATTTGGCAACAAATTTAATAAACTGAGGCAGAAAAATACTATCAACTCTGTTGGGATACAAACCCTGGAGCCCTAAATTAGGATTTGAACACTCTATCAACTGAGCTAAAGGATTAATTTGGTGCACAACACTTCGTCAAATAACATTTTTGTCTTAAAAATTTTGATGAATTCGACCATATGGTTTGTCGCCGAAGTGAAGTTGTCGACTAAATGTCCTTGTCGACGAAGCGTCGGTGACCCGGATTAATTATATTGTACAAGCTGTAGTAATGATGACAACAGTCTGGGTGATATAAATCATCAATGTTCTATGACGAGTCCAGACAAACCTGATTTAAAACTGATGATGCAGGATCTGTTGGTACATGTTCCTTCTGGAAAGATGACTATCTGGGGCCACTCTCCGCCAGAACGAGCTCGTTTCTGGATTTCTTTGATCGTATTTGATCTGGAATTAGGATCCTCTCTCTTCACATATATTGGCTGTGTATACTCCATCAATGCTAGGGAAATCAATTACCATATTAAGATTAATAAATTTGTATGCAACATAAACATATTATAGAAATTCTGACTTAACAAACATTTGTTACAGACATGATGAATTGATTATTTGAGTTTAAAGGGTGAAATAAACATTATTTTCAGAAGATAAATTATTGCAAGACTTAATAATAGATATTAGATTTTAAAGAGTAGCATGTCTAGTGCCTGTATTGTTAGATATATGTTTATACTTCCTATACCAGTATTATTAAATATCTAAACTAGCTCTTGATATTATATAGTGTTATGTTTGGTGGTAAAACACAATTAATATATACCTAGTATGCTGTATAAACAGGCATCACATGCCATCAAGTTCTGATTTGAAACAATTTCGGACTTCATCAATTGAACAATCAACTTAATTACACTTACAAGATTTGAATTTAACTCGCATACTTAAACTAGATGTACGCAATCACAGATGTGCATATACCCGCACTCAGCAACCCTTCGAAAAACCCCAATCAAACATGCA
>JAUMGZ010229638.1:0-11100 GCA_032359645.1 Pododesmus macrochisma
GAATATATGTTGTAACCGATATACATGCATACGTTCGAATTGATATAATTATAATATAGCTTATAACGATTTAACAAATACAACGAATATAGATATATCAGTAATAAAACAACAATAATATCGTAACACTTTTTAATGCAAATTAATTTAAGTGAATATACAAACAAAGAATTTCCACCGAAAATTAAAAAACAAAGTTGATAGGTTAAAGAATCGCTTATATAAATATAACGACTGACCGATTTAACTAAATACGCATTGGCTTAGATTGAAAAATGAAGGATATAATTCTGTATGTAAGAAGAAAGGTGTATAAAGAGGACAAGTACAAGATCATCAGAAAAGAGGCCATTTACAACAGGAAATCCAGACGTAGTTTGACGCTCTACACGAACTGATTTCGGAGATATTTAGGCTTAACCATGTAGAATGTATAATACGATTTTGAGAAAATACTTTATTGCTACCATTTTAAGAAAGATCATCATGTAGTGTATAGATATAGTTCAAGAAGTTCCGGGTAAACAAGTTTTGATATTATAACAACAAGTTTAAGATCATCAAGGTCTTAAGATCTTAAGATCATTGAGGGTATCAAGCTGCATTACCTATTCAAACAAGGCACATGTTTGTAGCACTTAGCTTTCCATACGAGTAGTAATAACAAGTTTTTAAAGCTTGCTACTACGTAGGCCATCTTGGAAACATCTGGTAAACAAACTTTTCAAACATCACATGTAAACAATAACATTTAGTTACAAGTCTCATTTCCTGCAATGTAGGATAAATTAAGAAAACACATTTTGTAAAAAGAAAATATAAGAGGGCTACCGTTAACAACTAAACATAATTTTAGTTTTCAAGTTTCAGACTAGACCAATTTAAATTAAAAAATAAACCCACTTAGGTAGAGAGTTAAAATACTGAATGAAATGATGACGTACCTCACTCGCAGCAATTGTTTTTTAAAAAAAGGCCCACAGTAGCAAGTGTCCGGGGGCAAACTGTGATTAGGAGAAAATCACCCTCGGGGAGACGCAACCAGTAGAGGTTAAAACCAAAGTGATAATTATTCAAAAGTGCAAATAAACATAAAATAAAATCAAAAGGAAAAACAAATATACAATGGCTAATGACTATCACAACAGTATTCCACAGTCAGGTAAAGAATTGGGAAATGTACAGGCAACTCTAAATTGCATAGTGTTATACTATGAAATACGGTCCAAAGTCGGTCCTCATGGATAACTAGTCATGGGGATTGCTGTGACGTCAATATATTTTGTATTTTTTGGTTCCGAGTTGTTTGATGCGGCTTTAATTGGATTTTGAATGTCTCTCGTTCTGTTGATTCCACTCATCCTGTTATGGGGTCATCTCACCCATTTTGTTGGTTTGACGTAAATTGAATGCCCAGACAAAAACAGTCTCATTTGGCTGGTTAGTTCTTGTACTTTTTGATGAAGCTATTGTTTGTTTGGCAATAGCGTTTGTTCTGTTGATTCTATCTCTTATTGTCAGACACCAGAACTTAATGTTAAAGCACCTGTACGAAACAGATATAATCAAACTCACACACAACCGTTGGAGACGTTTTAAACAGATATGTTGTTGTGTAGCTAGGCCTTGAATATAGTTGGTAAAGATTCCTTACCCAGAGAAAACGGTTTTCGTTTTTTTTGTAGATAATATTTTGTTGATGGCCCGTTTCATTTGGCAAGATGTTTGTTTGTTTGTTTAAGGTCACTTCTAGAATATTTCACCGATATCGTGACTCAAACTCAGATCAAGAAGTTTCAATGATTGAAACTTCAGTCAACCCTTTTTATAATGAATGTCACTGGACCGTCAATTTAACATCGTTATAATATATCATATATGCGATGCTCATAATAGGCAGACAATAAGAACATACGATAACAGTGTGCTCTTTACAGTTGAGGACGCTGTTGTTTATGTATTTCAACGGCCATGTGCTTATATAATTTATACACGAAACACTCAAACAGACGATCAATAATATGAACATATTACGTTCAAGTTGTTATAACTTGATATATATGTGAAAAGGGTTAATTATTACATTGACAATCACTGATAAAGCATGAAAATTAGTACATTTTATAACGAAAATGTAAAGGAGATTAACAATTACTTCGTAATTATCGAGAATTCGATGTTTGAGGAATCGATATAAGTGGAGTCGACTGTATTACATTCATTTATTCACAGCAAATAATATTATCTCGGTATAATAAAAAGAAATTCGTTAAATCGTTTCTTCAGGTTGTAAGTTGTAAATGATATCATACACAACTGATTTTTCACTGAATTTTCACTCAAAATGTCAGTTTATGCAGTGTGTACATTTGCAGAGACGCACAGATAGAACGTCTATCTGAACGTCTCTGACATTTGTTAAGATGCAACATATGCAATGTCGATTTTATAAGTCGCTAAACTAATACAATACACACTGTATATACCAGAACGTGAGAGCAGCATGACCATGTCGGCCATATTGAAACTACGCTCTTGTTGTAGCAGTTCACTGTTCAAAACTTATTGGAGAGAAATTAAGAGACTCCTGTCATTCTCCTGGGCAAACGTGAGTTATTTTATTACAGTGTTTTGATTGCCTTATTATGTTTTGTAACTTGGATTACTTTTTATATGATTAGAGAAATTTAATTTTGTTGAACAAATGGTTATATTTTTTAGTTGCAATTTGTTTTACAGCTAAAGATCTGTTAGCAATGCATCACATTGTCCTGAATATTAAGTCTCTTGTTTGATAATGTATTTTCCATGCTTAATTAGCACATTTTATTTTTTGAGTACCTATTATACGGAAATACGCTTCCATTCCCAGCTTGATTTATTTTGCCTAATTAAGCATATACATTGTCGTCTTTTCTTGTGTTTCATTGTGATGATTAACTAATTTGCACGTTTGAATTAATTGTTAATTGCAAATAATTGTTAAATGTTTTATTTATTAGTACTATCATTCCTAATCTAAGACTTTTTAGACTTATACTCTCCCGTTTTCATATAGTTTATTCATTCTCTAAATCGGTCATTTAATTATATTGAAATTTATTGAATTCCTAGAATACTTAACAAAATCACGCATGCCTACGAAGAATGCTTGTCCATAAATACATACAAAATGTGAATTTTGATTGCAAATACAACTATAATGTCAAATTGAAAAACAAAATTTGACATATTACAATATTTTTGGACTTTGCACTTTTAAAGGTGTATTTTTAATCAAAAGTATACACTCTCCTAAGCGTTTTTTTATTTTTATTTTTTTACATCTATATATCTTGTCTTGTATATTCAAAAAAATTTTCTCACCGGCTGCCATCAATAGGGGTATGATGTGATTGGATATCAATCTTGGGCAATATCTCTAACAGTTTTCTACCTTTTTATAGTGTAATTAGTTTTGACACATCACCGTTTGTAGCTTTCAAATGTTGTCAAATACTGAATTAATGCAAAGTAAAATATTGTTTCGTTTGCGAATTTGGGACATATCAAATATCCTCTAATAAACTAGAAGGCCTACATCTTTATGATTGCATATGTACTAACATTGGGACATAACAAATCAAGTCAGTTCAATGAGTTACAATTATTGAAAGAAGCATCATTATAAGAAGTGGATTCAGATTTGCTCAAACGATAGGGTTTTTTTAATTGAAATTTAATGTCCCGTTCAACACACATTTACCGAGTCTGCTTGAAATAGTGCACCCTGATAATACATTTATTGTTAAGTTTCACTTACATATAACGCAGCATTACATTGACATGATAAATGAATAGTTCTTCATTCGGTTACACTATTATCACATTGAGCGAGCTAAATCTTAGGCGCGACGCGACTGGGGATTGACCCCTCGACCTTCTGTACACGAAGTGATCACTAAAGTAACCTAGCTTCTTGGAAATGAAAAGCTTAGCCCCAGGGCGCCAATGGGGGAATTAGTAAATTTGAAAACAGTAAAGAATTCTTTCAATAAACAAAAAGGCCTAGAACTTAATACATGCATTTGTAATTACTTCGGGGTATGGACAAAATACGGAGAACCAAGTTTTTTCAAAGTGTTACTCAATTGGGTATAAAAATATATGATTCGCTTTAGGTTTAATGTTCAACACTTTTTGTAACGCACATTTGTAAACTTTTTACATTTGCGACTTTCCGAAAACTACTCGACCAATTTCCTCTTATAAAACACCCACATTTAGATTAATAAGATATTAAAAATGTCATTACAAATGCGCATATTTGAAAGTGTCGAGTAGTTTATGGTGAATAGGCACATCATAGTTTTGTATGTTGCATATTTTGTTGTGTGTAAGGTAATATAATTTCCAATTTTAACAAAACATAAATTTGTGACTTAAGCCTTATACTATAAATTTACGCTGTCCTTGGTAGGTTTCCTAGATGACAAACTTGTTCTCATAAATAAGAGGTGTCGAGATAATTGTTTGAAGATTGCTTATACGCATGTGTACCATCCAGGAGAGTCCTTAAATTGACAATTATAGTTATTACATCGATTTCATTTCACAACTTAGACATGCATATCTTAATCACACCTTTCATTTGATGATATAGGATATATATATATACATATATATTTGTGCTCCAGGTGTTGTATCATATACAGGATATCATATTGTTGACTGCTTCCTTTGTTTATTATGGCTTCACATACGTTTTCTGTAATTATAATTGTTGGAACACATCTAGTATACTTAATATGCATTAATATATCAATATTTCATCAATTAAGTGACAATGTCTTTGAAAAATTATAGACCGTGTAAATTTAATTATATTTATGTCATAGAATTCATACATGTACATCATAATTTACTCACGGATGACAGCATTTGTACTATCACATATCCTTTGTTTGCTTTAAAATATGTTCAATATAGCCTGTAATAATTAGTTTATCACGACATATCTTGTAATAATTCGTTTATCACAACATATCTCGTAATAATTAGTTTATCACGACATAGCTTGTAATAATTCGTTTATCACAACATATCTCGTAATAATTAGTTTATCACGACATAGCTTGTAATAATTAGTTTATCACAATATAGCTTGTAATAATTAGTTCATCATGATCATGATATAGTTCGTAATAATTAGTTTATCACAATATAGCTCATAATAATTAGATTAACACGATATAGCTCCAAACAATTAGTTTAACACGATAAAGCTTGTAATTATAACTGTATCATGATATAGCTCGAAATAATTAGTTTATCCCGATTAAGCTCGTATTAATTAGTTTATCATGATATAACTCAAAAACATTAGGTTCACACGATATAGCTCGTATTAATTAGTTTATAACGGCATATTTCCTAATAATTATTTATCACAATAGAGCTCGTAAAAATTAGTTTATCACGACATAGCTTGTAATAATAAGTTCATCAAGATATAGCTCATAATAATTTTGTTTAACACGATACAGATAAAAACATTAGTCTCACATGATAAAGCTTGTAATTATAATTGTATCACGGTATAGCTCGTAATAATTAGTTCATCACGACATAGCTCGTAATAATTAGTTTATCACGACATAGCTCGAATAAAACATTCTTATAATAAACGAAATATAGTAAGAATGCTTTTTAAGCAGCAAGTAAAAATATCATATAAATTGCTTTGCACTGAGCCCATAACTGAAATTAGTAACAACGAGAACAATATTTCCATCGCAATGCGTGCAGCTCAATTTTGATATGAATCGTGAAGCACAAAAAATAAATTCTCAAATATGAAAATGGTCACATCCATCGCAAAGAAGTGTTTTCGGCCTATTATATAATTATATGTTTGCTATAAACAAAAATAATTCTTTTGAAATGTACACGATATATGTTAACTAACGTGTCATCCTTCCTTGTCTCTTAGACCACTCTATTCAGACACCATTGTCATTGTGTAAATCTTTATTCGTTAAGTTAGGGCTTATCGCCATTACCAGAGTAGTTTACCGGTGGCATTTCAAAAGACCAAAGTAGAAAAAAACAGGCCAGGAATGGAAACGGCGACACAAACGGGAAACAAAATGAATATGGATAGCTCAGAAAGAAGGATGGAATTATGCAACGTGGTTTCTGTCTAATCTTCGATTGAACTTTACTGGGGGATCGATTAAATGTTAAATTATTTTGTTCACTGTCTTTTTTTTCTAGAATGTCATTTATTTGTTTCATTTTCAGATATTGGCTTTTCTTGCGGTGCATTCGGTATCAGTGATTAATATGGGATTTACTGGACATCTTGGAACTGAGGAGTTTGATGGTGCAGCTTTATCTAACATGGTAAAGTAAATATTAATAAGATAACTATGGTAAATGCACCTTAGTTTCAACAATTCTGACTGTTATCGCACTTTTAAAGCCAGACATAAAAAAAACCATAATTTGCTCTTTAACTTTATTGATTCGTGAAATGTCGGTGGTCATTTTGCAATGTGAATACATATTCAAGCATAATATTGGAAGCATTAGCGTTAAAACCAGCTTTTCAATGGCTTACTCTCCTTCAATTATGTTGGCTAAAGAAACAATACTTCACAACACTTATCTTGTGGGGATGGTTTTTCAACTTTGTACCTTGTAAGGCTCGGTGTCCGAAAGCAGGCCACTCTAAGGGGATCAATCTTAGTATGGCTATATAGTGATTTGAACTGTTTAGAATGCTACATCTCATACAGTGTTGGGGCTAGGTCAACAGTATTTCGCAATTATTATCCTATTGAAAGTTTTTTTAATACAGTAATTATACCCTGTTTTGTTTTAGATTTATTCAGTCCGTCTAACTTTTGAATATTCCGTAACCTATTTGAAGTCTATAAGGGTTACCTCCTTAGTGTTTTACCAATCCCTTTAGAATAGGGAGATGGTTACTTGAAAGCCATTTGAAAACAATATATGCTACACATTTCATTCTTTTCCGGGAAAGGACATTTTTTAAGATTGACCTTGACCATGACCTCTAGGCAACCTTGGGCTTATCTAAGAGGCTATTTATATTTACTATTTAGTTATGTGACCATTCGTAATAGCAATATATTTCAGGAATTACCTTAACGGTAACCTCTATATGTAATCTTGAAAGCTACCCTGCGATTATAAGTGCTCATTCCAAGTTCAATATGAGACTGTGTGTACACTTGAAATGTAGACAAGGCCATTTTATTGAAATGATGGGACCAAGTTTTGTCCTAAGCATCAGGTTCTCTTACTTGTAATTTTTGACTCAGCAGCCTTTATTTATATTTTGTTTTTACATTTTCTGTTTTTTATCGAGTTTTGTCGGATTTTACCGCCAAAAGGTTAATTTTTAGTCATTCAAGTGTACTGTTCTAGTATGTTTCCCTCTTTTTATTTGGAGTGGATGTGGGTAGGGTAGTAATATTATGATTTAAGAAAAGCAGGTATAATGTGTTTTTTTAATTCAGGTTTTTGTCTTTGTTGTTGTTGTTTGTTTGGTGTATTACACTGCACCATAGTCAAGATTTAGGTGTGTTTTGTGAAGTATTAACAGCTTACACAGCAATGTAATCAAAAAACCTTTTATCTGTTTTATCAAGGTTTGCTTTGGGTTTGATTCAGTTTTAACCTTTGTAACAGTGGGATTATGACTGAAAAATCCTTTTTACTGTGTATATATATCTTTTATATCTGGAATATTGTCGTTTTAACTAATTGGATTCTTACCTTTCAAAATACAGGTTACTATACTGCAAAAAGAAATGTTTCTATCTTATCGATGGTGGCATAAAACTGTTATCGACATGTTGACATTTCGAGATAAATTATATCAATGACAATGACAGCTTTTTGGCGCCATAGATAAACCTAAGACAACAACTTAATTGCTTTGATTCGGCCTTTGTTACTGTATTGTATGTTAGACAAATATCTTTAAGATAAAATCTTTTAAAGGGTTACCATACACAGGAATAACACGGACGCATCGCGGCGGGTTACACATGTGCAGCAGGAAACGCTTACAATATCGCGAGCACCTGGTTTCGCTTCTAGTTTTTTTTAATAGAAGTTTGTGATGTTTTAATTTTTAGTTAATAAATGTTTATTTGGTTAACTTTACTGTGTGAGTCTAACGTTTTCCCTATGTTTGCCAATGTCCATGGACTTACGGCTTAAGAATATCGTCTTGGTTTTTCGAATTTACTACTTATGTAATGTTACATGTATATAAAATAGTACTTGTTTTAGCAAATACAGACAAACTCAAATAACTTATATATGAAAGATGTACGTTTAAACATTCATACCATATCTATGTTTTTTATGTACAGATAAATAACATTATCGGAATAACGGTGTTTTATGGGATTGCACTAACGTGTGACGTCACCATACCGCAAGTAAAGTTTGATAATATCATATTATAAATACTTATTTTAAAGTTATGAGATACACATATGGTGTATGAAACGTTACAATATTTAATAATTTTGTATTAATGTTCAATATTGAATTTATTAGTACAACATATTTGTATGCATTAAATTTATTTATATATAAATTTTTTTCAATACATGTTTAAAAATCTGTAAGAATATGTGATATAGTTTAATATCTATAACTAATAAATCGTCAATGTATATATGCAATAAATTTCCAATTTAGGTTCTATTCTGTTTTCAATATGTATTGTATTATTGCATTATTGGTAATATTGAACATGATTTACAATCAATCTGATTGGTCGTTACTGCGGTGTACCCATAATGCAATTATACAACAAACATCGAAACTTGATAGAACATAAAGTGTTAACTTGCAGCACTATATTTCAAAATAATAAATTTAAAGTCATAGCACATTTAATATAGAGAATTATTGAACAACAATTGAATATAATTGCATGGTATTGAAAATATATTGAAAAGTATTGCATGCAATTAAAGATGGTTGCATATATATTAAAAATTAATACATATTTATATAAAGATTTTTGAATGTAAGCACATCTTTTAACGTAAATATAAAAGTATTGAAAGTTGCAAATTTTCATATATCACACGCCTTCAACAAAATATGTTTTGTAACAAAACTTATTTGGTCAATATATCAAAAGGGGAGAGTGTCAATAGCATTGTTCACTTGGGTCCTCAATAAACCTTAATTTATGAAAATAATTTTTTTTTCATAGATGTATAGTACAATTCCTATATTTTAATATTTAGATTGTATCTTAAGCCGAACATTTGGCAAATAAGTACAAATAGTGCTTATAACAGACAAAAATTCACGAAAAAGGCATATTCGGCCAATTTTAGCAGTTTCACAGGTACATGTACAAAAGGTTTGATTTTACAATGAGCTTTATAAGGGATTTGCTCAATATTCCCTTGATGTACAGAGTTTACGAAATTATCAAACATATGTAAAATGTTTGCAAATTTTTCATGGATCTGAATGTTGATCAGCCCGTTAAAACAGCTTAAAAGGCCAACACAGACTTTTTGCTAATAATGTCCAGTTCCATGAGGTATTTGTAATCATTTACCATCATTCCAGTCTAAAATATAACTCATACTTTAAAATATACATATTTTACCATACATCTACGAAAACCAATTTTATTTTCATGAATTTCATGAATTCTTTCGTATGTTTTAATAGTTATGGCACCCAAGTTAACATTGTTATTGACACCCCTCACCCCCTTGTTTTTATTTAAAACACAATAGTAATGCTATTTTGAAATAAGGTATAATGTTCGTGCAAAGTTTATAAAAACCCTTATTGAGAATTTTTGGAACTTGTACTACCTCCCCTTCTTTGGCTTTGTAGCTTTAATTTTCAGAGGTCTTGTCTATTTTAAATTCATTTTCACTAAGGCGTCCATTGATGGCGGTTGCTTCGAAGCTAGGCCTATAGTGTCCCACACAGACATGGCTCTCTCCTTTTATACATTCTTAGTTTTTGGCAAGTTAACCAACCAGAAAAAGAGATTTATCTTTGCAGTAGGACAAATAATAATTATTGGAGACATGTTTCAGGTTGACTTTTTGTATATTAACTGTAGGCTATTGCAGCAGGAAATCCATTTAAAGTCGGATTAATTTTACAAAAAGGTATGTTTAAAAAAAAAAAACGATTTATCTACCACATAATCACTTTTGCAATTATTTGTTACATGTTTGGCTTTTGAATATTGACTTGATGAATAAATAAAACATATTATATATATTTAAACATGTTTGAGTATAACATACCACAATTTATTAGGTCACCTGAAGTTTGAAGACATCTCCTCTGAAACTAGCAGGTGGATTTTGACCAACCTTTCACAAAATAATGCTTAGATGATAAGGATCATATTTTATACTCAAAAGGGGCTGACCTTCTATGGGGATTGGCGGCGGGGCCACAGTGGGTAACAGAGTTAAAAACCTACAAAATACATCTCCTCTGATACTTGTAGGAGGGTTTTGACCAGCCTTTCACAAAAAGATGCTTAGATGATGATGATCAGAATTAATACTCAAGAAGGGGCTGACCTCCCGTGGGTCTGAGGGCAGGGCCATAAGGGGTTATAAAGTGTAAAACCTACAAAAGACGTCTCCACTGAAACTAGCAGGTGGAATTTTGACCAACCTTTCACAAAATGATGCTTAAATTATAAGGATAAGAATTTATACCCATGAAGGGGGCTGACCTTCCAGAGGGCTGCGGGGCTGGACCATAAGGGGTCTCATAGTGTAAAACTTACAAAAGACGCCTCGTCTGAAACTGTCAGGTGAATTTTGACCAACTTTTCACAAAAAATGCTTAGATGATAAGGATCAGATTTTATACTCAAGAAGGGGCTTCTATGGGGATGAGAGGCGTGACCAAAAAAGGTATAAAGTGTAGAACCTACAACAGACATCTCCTCTGAAACTTGTAGGAGGATTTTGACCAGCCTTTCATAATATGATGCTTAGATTACGAGGATCATTATTTATACTTGAAAAGGGGCTAATCCCCAAGGGGTCTTCGATGTGGAGTTATAAG
>JAUMGZ010229649.1:0-33447 GCA_032359645.1 Pododesmus macrochisma
ATACTGGTCAAGTTGTAATATGCAGTAAGTATGACAGTTATACTGGTCAAGTTGTAATATGCAGTAAGTATGACAGTAATACTGGTCAAGTTGTAATATGCAGTAAGTATGACAGTAATACTGGTCAAGTTGTAATATGCAGTAAGTATGACAGGAATACTGGTCAAGTTATAATATGCAATATTTCACAGAAAAAAACAATAATACCACTGACATTTATCATTGTCAACTTTCAATTTAGGTTCAATTACAAGCAATCGTCTGATTAAAAAAGGGTTTGTTTTGCAAATAGGGAAATATTAAATAATGGAAATTTTAGGTCGTAAAGTGTAAATATTATCAATTCTATCACTTAAAGAAAGGAACACAGTTTGACAGTGAAGAAACATATTACATAAATGTATATCGACGTTGTGATGGAAATCAAGTCAATACCTATGCATTAGGAAGTTCTTACTCACATCACATATGTCTAATTACTTGCCCATTGAGTCAGGAGTTCAAAATGCAGTTTAATTTGCTCAAATTTCTAGATAGACTTACAAGTTGTATTACACTTCTATTCTAACCTAGTTGACTGCAAGGCATTGTTTTTTTGTCAAATTTTTCTTCCACGACACAGTCCATGTAGTTGCAGTTGGCAGTAGGGTATTTGCCATTTCTTATTTGCCTCTGTCTACTTCTGCAATAAAAATCTCCCTTAACGCACTCCATAAGTGTATGCAATTATAGATATAGGAGCTTACCGTGGTATTTAGGGGTATGTGCGAAATATACAAGCAAAGAGTCGGAATTTCACTTGCTGTTACTTGTGAAATCTATGCTGTCTCTTGGCTTACATATTTCACAAATATCCTTCGATTGCAACGTCATGGTGAATATGTAAAAAATAATATCATATTGTACAATTTTGTTTCAGATATTTTGAGAAAGTGTTCAACATGAGCGGATGTCCAGCTAATGTTGCCAAGTATGGAGATTGGTTTTCCTATGATAAAACACCGAGAGCTCTGATATTCTCTAGAGATCATAGCAAAGTGGATGATGTTGAGTCCATGATCACATTAATGAGGTAGGAGTTGATATTCTTATTCTTTTTAAAATATTGTCATAAATTTGTCACCAGTGCTGGTATACTGGTTCTAAAATCCCAGGTCCTCCAATCCCAGTTGCGTCAAAACCTAAGACGTTAAAATTAGGTAATCTTCTTGCTCCCTGCTAAACTCTCAGCATTACTGGGTAGGAGGACTGATGGTCTCGGTGTCAGGATAACGTGATCGAATGAAATATCATGTCAATGTGTCTGCAGCATGATATTTCAGTGAGACAGCAATATAAGTCACCATCAGTGCCTACTGTCACAAGGAGACAACGTCTCGATATGACTTATACATGAGTTAAAGGGACGATAAACCCCAATAAATAATGAACAGCCATACATTGGATTATGTTTTATGTTTCACGTAATTGTGCTAAATGTCACGCTAACAATTTGTTTGTCCGATTTAACCTCTTCATGATAGGTTTATAGAGATAAACTGAAATCTTTTAAGCAAGTTTTTGATCTTTGCTTTATCACAATATGATCTGTACTTCGTAGTTAGCAAGGAGTTGTCTTAATTCCTTCCATACTTTAAAATTACCAAAAAAGAGTTGTCTTCCTTCTGTTCTTTAAAACTGATGAAGAGTTTCAGCCCTTGTGTACTTTGTAATTGATATGCTTTTTTATGTAGTTACACCTATGATAAAGAGCAATTGAGATAATAAGAAACTTGCAATAATGAACAAAATATACGTTAACTTGTTGAAATGATGAACAAAATGTACAGTTATTTGTTAAAAAAAATTAAGGGAAGGTACATCTATATGTTGAAATAATAAACAAAGTGTACATATATTTGTGAGAAATGGTGCAAGAAATTTTAATATATTTGCATGATTATCAAGATGTATAATTATTTGATGATTTTGTTGTTACTTGTATGTCTATACTAAGACATCTAGTCTCGAGTGGGAAATGGGAAGGTTGAGGTCTCAATAACAGGCTTAACCAAACCACCTGGTTCGTACCATTCCTAAGGTGGTCTGCATGGATTACTAATCTTGAGGATTGTTGTGATGTCAATTTAATTCCTTACATTCTGGTGTTTAATTGTTTGTCAATGTCTCACATTCTGTTGATTCCACTTATCTTGTTTTTTACTTGTGAACAGATACAATGACTTTACCCATGATCCTTTGTCGAGGTGTAACTGTACCCCTCCTTACAGTGCAGAAAATGGTATATCAGCTCGCTGTGATCTTAACCCTGCAACAGGAAAATATCCAATATCTGCTCTAGGTCACAGAGCACATGGTGCAATCGATATGAAGGTAAATATCACCCTGCTCATCCTGACAGAGAGTTGTTATTAGATGAATTAAAAGCTAGACGTTTTATTTGTTAGACTAAGGGCTTTTCCAGAATAAACCACATGGGAGGGGTTAAAGGATCTTGTTCAGAGGCCCCACTACCCATCAAATATTAAAACTAATTTAGTATAAGGAATCGTAGGCAGATCTGTATTGAACCCCACAACCCATAAAACATTATTTTAGGTGCCTCCCACTCCTCTCATATGGCTAATTCTGATACAGTCCTTACTTAAAAAAGCAATACAAAAGAATTAATATTTGAAAAATTAGAAGAAGGTTTTTTCCCACAAAAAACTTTAACGCTGTCGCAAAAAACCCTCAAAGTTTGTAGAGGGAATACTGAGGTATTCAACAGTTCAAGATATGTAGCTGTAAATGGTTATGTGTATAGTTTATGGTGTGATCTCCATGCTATTGTATTACATATGCTTTCCTTTGATTGTCTGTATTTTGTTTTTGGTGGTGGTGTTAAACTTATAAACCGAGTTTTTGGTCTTGTATCAAATAATCTGTCGAAGAGAAAATTAAACTTTTGCTTACATTTCCCGTGCAATGCAAAACATTTTTAAATGTTTTCTATCCGGACATTTATTACTGCTCTAAGTCATAAGAGATTCGATTCAGTGTTTATTGTTGTGTTCTGAATTTTATCCTTAAGGTTTTGTTGCTTTTTGGCGTCTTTAAGAGAAAATTCCAGTGTTTAGTTTTCTTTGAGATTGGTGTCATTTTAATTTCAACCTGCAATGATCTGATAGCTATTGATAATGTTTCATCTTTCAGATATCATTTCGGTTGAAGCTTTGTATATTTAATTACTTACCTTTTTTTAGTCCATCTGGACCAAAGGTCCAAGGTGGACTTTTCTCAAACAAATCCCGTCCGCCGTCCATCCGTCGTTAACTTTTCACATTTTCGACTTCTTCTCCTAAACCACTGGACCAATTTTATCCAAACTTGGTAGGAGGTATCCCTAGGGAAAGGGGATTCAGATTTGTTCAAATGAAGGGGTTGGGCCCCCAGGGGGCTCACAAGGGGGCAAAAAGGGGTGTGGGAATTGACAAAACTTCAAAAAATCTTCTAACAAACTAGAAGGCATAGAGCTTAATGTTTTGGTATGTAGTAACTTTAGGACATGGAGAACCAAGTTTGTTTAAGGCGTGACCCTGGGGTCAAAAATAGGTTACACGTTTTTGGGGTCAAAGTTCAACACTATAGCAAATATGTTTGCTTGTCATATTTTCGACTTCTTTTCCAAAATTACTGGACAAATTGTATCCAAACTTGGTAGGAAGTATCCCTAGGGACAGTGGATTCAGATTTGTTCAAATGAAGGGGTTGGGCCCCCAGGGGGCTCACTAGGGGGCAAAAAGGGGTGTGGGAATTGACAAAAATTTCAAAAATCTCCTAATAAACTAGAAGGCCTGGAGCTTAATGTTTAGTATGTAGTAACTTTTGGGCATACATAACAAAGTTTGTCTAAGTCGTGACCCTGGGGTCAAAAATAGGTTACGTGTTTTTGGGTTAAAGTTCAACACTAGATATATATAACAAACATGTTAACTTTTCACATTTTCAACTTCTTGTCCAAAATAACTGGACCAATTTTATTCAAACTTGGTAGGAAATATCCCTATGGAAAGGGGATTCAGATTTGTTGAAATGAAGGGGCTGGGTAACGTCTTATAAACTAAAAGGCCTATAGTTCATAATGCTTTGGTTTGTAGTAACTTTAGAGCATGGAGAACCAAATTTGTTCAAGGAGTGACCCTAGGATCAAACATATTCAAATGCCAATCTAGATGGACGTTCAGGCCCCATTGGCCTCTTGTTTTGTAGATGCTGAAGGTTTTTGTCAGATAACATTTGATCCATGTATTTTCTTACTAACTTTAAATAAACGAATTTCAAGTTTAAAATGAAAAAGGACTTAAATATAAAATAACCAATACACTTTCCGAAAATCGTTAAATTATGGACACAGCCAAACTAAATAAAAATGGGTGATGCATACATCAAACACAAAGACTATAAATAAAAACAGCTGTGAAAATTGAAACTATGAATCCAGGAAGAGTCGGAGCTCAGGGATGTTTCTTTTTTTAGTTTATAGTTTTGGGTTTTTCTGTGTTCGTCCCACATTTCCCTTTTATTTGTCCGTGTCTATGCACTAACTTATTTTGAATATCCTCTTGGTTTGTCGTATTTACTTGTTAAATAGGTTAAGCAGAATAACATCGTGATCAGTGGGACCATGCTATACAAAATTTTCAATGTCAATTTGGGTCATTACAGTGTTCTGGTAAGAAGGACAGAAGGAACTATATCTAAAACATTTCTGAATCAATTTTTCTGTAGTAGTTTGATGACGACTGTAAACACTGGCAATTAAAAGGGAAAAACTTGAAAAAAAACTGAAAAAAATCAAAGAAATATAATTATTAAACTAAGAGTTTCCTGCTACACACGTCCTTAAAAAGCAATTATCTTGGTTAATTTTTTTTTGGAACTAATTATATGCACTGTATTTTTTCCCTAGATGACCAATTACGGAATGTTCGTCAAAGGACAGTTTTTAGCTATATGTGGACCCACATCTGACCAACAGCCAGTGTTCCAGTGGAGTAAGTCCGACTATGGTCCAAAAGTTGCTCATATTGGACATCCAGATATCTTCGACTTCAAACCTGTTGTATTTGATGGTACTACAAATTACCGACCATTCAAACACGGATAGATTTATCTGCATGTTTGATAATACTGTCGCAATCTATTGTGTCAAATTATTGAAATTGTTATTTTATTGAACTATTTTTCTATGCTTGTTATATCCAAATTGTTTGGTTACTTAAAGTTGAATATAAACTTATTTGATTTGCCTTTATAGAAATGATTTATTTAATGTATCATTATCAGTTTAATAATCCGAAATGTAATTTCATGGTTTCTCACAAATAAACTAATATTTTAATTGGTAACTTAATCAATGTGTTTGTGTGTATTTTTGACATTTTGTTGGTATCACCATGTAGGTTAAAACCAGTATTTGAGATTTATCGAGGTCTCGCCTATTCTTAATTCATGGATTCACTGATGATGGTCGATATGATGCTGAGCCTGGAATCTAGGACGAGGATGTCTAACAGTGTATTAAATTTGTTTTTTCCTCTTATAAATTTTATATTCATTTTTGGCATGTTTCAGTTTGCAATTGTGTAAATTTATATTAAAATATAGAGGAGGACACACTTTCAGAATGGGTTAAGGCTTTCCGGTCTTGCCTTAACGTCAGTCTGTCCGTCTGTCTTGGATTATATAATATAATTCAATTTTATATGTAGAAGCGGTCATGGGGGTTCCTCCTCGTCTTTATTGCTCTGCTTTCATGAAAATGTTGCTGCTTCATTTCCTATCCTGTTAATGGTTTTTCTTCTTTGCTCTTTTTGTTCAGATTTGTTTAAATGATAGGCTCAGTACTCAGGGAAGGTCACATAGGGGCCCACATTGGGAAAGTTTGACAACGTTTTAAAAATCTTCTTATAAACTAGAAGGCCTAGTGCCTAATGCTTTGGTTCAAGGCATGACCCTATGAACAAAAGTATTCAAATGCCACTACAGATGGACGTTAAGGCCCCAAGGGGCCTCTTTTTAGATTGGCATTGCATCATCGTTCTTTTGAAGTTTCGTTGGTATCATTATGTAAGTTAAAACAAGTATTTGAGAAAATTAATGAGGTCTTTACTATTCAAAATTCATGGATTTATTTCACATTTATCGGAGGCACGATTCAGGTTGCATTTTTTGTACTCTTAAGCATCCATTGATGACGGTCGATTTGAAGCTATGCCTGGAATCCGAGACGAGGGTATCTTAAAGAGTATTTGCTTTTTCCTCTTATAGATTTTATATTCATTTTTGGCATGTTTCAGTTTGCAATTTTGTATATTTAAATTGTTTATCATTATATAAATAGGGTAATGCAATTGTAATGTAGTGTACTTAAAGAAAGAGAACACATAAGTTTCAAAAGTATCAATTCAAAAAATATTTATGACCTTGAAAAGTCATTAACATTTCAATTTTAACTTACAATTGCGTACAAATCATGGTCTTTAAAATATATGACGATGATTTACAACCAAACACATTTCAAATATAGACATCGTTTGTTAATTTAAAAATATTTATAGTTACTTAATTTTCCCACTAAACTTGATCCTCTCCCAAGCAGCGCCATTGTTATTATCAACTTTACAATAATACACTGTACACTATAATATGTAGATTAATGCTGATTATTTCTAAGATTGTTATTGAATCGTTGATAAGATGTAGTTATTGTAAGGCAGTCAATTTTATTGATTAAAATCATCCTCCAAAGCGAGTTCTCTCACCCATTAATTGGATGTGATGTCATTCTTTGATACCTGTCTCAGTTTTTATTACATTCTGGTGGTGACGTTTTGATGAAAGTATTGTTTTTTTTGCAAATAACCGTTTATCTAAATTTAATAGAAATGAACTTGTCCAAAAGTTGAAATATTTAAGCAAACAATAACATTTCAATTGAGAATTATTGTATAAATGTCAGAAAAAGTTATTTAACGCTATTTTTTGTCTTCAAAATTTTGTTTTAGTAATTTTGAATAATATTAACTTTATAAATTGATCATACATTTATGAGGTTTAATGTTAAAACACACATTTATGAATATGATGTGTGGTATGGATATTTGAAAATAATGTTTTTGATGACTTAACACAATTTAAAAAAGAATAATTTAGTTTTTAAAGACGTGATTATATTTTCATATAACGCAATGCTCAATTTTTGATAAAATTATTTTATGTATTCAAAATATGATACAGATTTTTAAAAAGACTGTTTGATTAAGACAAACATTGATGAATAACAGAGCTTTAAAACTTTACCTTGACATAATTTTTCTTACAAACAAAATCAACAAAGAACAGATCTAGATTTTGAAAAGGAAATTTACTTGTATGCAAAATAGAATTTGACTGTTTTATTCCCACTTGGTATATATTGATACTGACAATATAATATTATTAAAACTACATGCAAATTTCATATGACGTATATATACTAACGTCTATTGATAACAATTATCTCACTTGTTAAAATATGTAAATCATTCCAAATGTTGATATTTGTGTGAAATAAATCTTTGTTTAAAACATCGCAGACTTCATTATATTTGTGAATTTTGACCTATTTTTACTGTCGTACCCGCTGGAATATTTGCCCTCATACCACCAGTAGGTATTACTAGATCTGATACATTAATCTCCCTGTCCAGCAATATTTCCTTCTGGATTATAACTTAGTATTTTATCTTTCAGGTTGATGTAAGGGTCAAATTAAAAAATATATAAATACATAATTAACCAGACGGTCTAGGTCTTGTGCTTGCATAGTATGTAGTTATATTGGGCAAGTAGAAGTAATTTGCTAAAGACATGTCCCGTTGATAAAAAAGGTTACATATTTTGGGGTCAAAGTTTAACCATATATCAAACATGTTAAACTTTTCACATTTTCAATTTCTCTAAACCACTGGACATATTTCAAGCAACTTTAGTAGGAAGCGTCCCCAGGGGAGGGAAATTAGTTTTGTTCAATACATGGACATTAGGGTCAATCTCCGTAGGGCGTCAGTAGCGGAACAAAACATACTTTTACAACAAGAAGAATATCTAGGGTCAACAGAACAAAAGTTATTGACAAACAAACAATAGCTTCATCAAAACGTCACCACCAAAATGAATTAGCAAAGAGAAACGAGCATAAAAAATTACACCAAACCAACCAAATAGGTGAGAGGACCTCGCTCTTGACCAAAAACCAAGCTCAATATCAACCGTCAAATAATCAATCCAAATCTTATTAAAAAAAGGCATAAAGCTAAATGCTTGTACATAAAGTAAACTTTTCACATTTTTGACATCTCAAAAATCACTTGACTAATTTCAAACAAACTTTAGGAGCATCTGTAGGGATGAAAATTCAGATTTGTTCAAACCTTAGGCCTGTGCTACTAGGGTGGCGAAATGGGGGCATATTGACAAAATTTAAAAAAAAAATCTTGTTATCAACTACTAGGCCCTAATTTTTATTTCATGTAGTTACCTTATGGAATGGAATGAAAGGGCATGGTATGGTAGGGATAAACAAATTTGTCCACAGCATGATTCTGGGGTAAAAAAAAGAGGTTTTGCATTAGGGGTTTAAGTTCACCACCAACGGCAAAGCACATATATTAACTTTTCACTTTTTCAACTTCTCCGAAAACATTGTGCATGGCTTGAGAGTAGGGGGTTCCGATTTGTTCAAACGAAATACAGTAGATCCGCACCCAAAGAGAGATAATAAGGAGCAGAGAAGAACCATTTCAAAGCGTGATTATTGGGTCAGAAATTGACTACTCAAGCAACAGAACGCAAAAAAACCTGGCAAACGTGTTGACTTTTAAAGTTTGTTCAAATGGTGGATATCTGTCTCGATATGGAGCCATTGGGGGATACATATAGAAACATTTAACAACAATCTTCCAATAATTAACAAATCAACAAATGAGGTAGAATCATCAGAGCGAGAGAAATTGATCAACCAACAACATCATATAATTCAGCACTAGAATAAAAAAGAAATTGAAATGACATCAAAACAATCCCCAAGACTAGTTATTAATGCAAACATATTTATGACGGTCACCAAGAACAACACAGGGCGGTGTGGTTAATCAATCCCAATACCTCAACTTTCCCACGTGATACACAAAGTAAAAACATAAATTAAAAACAATATCAAACACAATTCACGTGTTGTAAAAATTATTAAACAATTAACTGCTCACACCAATTCGCAGTGAAAATACGTAAAAATCAAAAGAGGGACGTTTTTTTTACATTTTTAAAAGTTGTCAATTGGAAACCAGAAATTAGCATCCAAGAAGTACAAATAGGATAACAGCGGCTAGAATATGGTTGTTTCGTAGTGACAACACATAAGAATGCATCGACGTATCCACTGAAAGGTTTAGAGAGAAAAAATGGGGACCGAATGAGATCAATACTTCAGTAAAGTACCGGAAGGAAAAGCTAACAATAATAGGATTGTCAAGCTACATGTATTGATATTACATCAGCATACTTAAATCACAAACACAACAAAGTAAAACAAACAACTAGAAGTCCAGATCTCAGAACCTTGCCTTCTCGCTATTAGGCGCTTTCAACTAGAGCCCTTCGTTGAGTCCTAGTGCTATTGTTAGACGGTAAGCAATAACAAACTTTACGCCAGTTATACTGAACAATTTTTATTTACCGACGAACTTTTATCACATTCAAAGAATCAATCATGCAATAAGAAACGTAGGTTAATGGAAGGATACGAAGCGTCAATATTTGTCATACACTTGTACCATTTGCTGGCGGTATAGATAACATGGGTAAAAAGGCCTCAACTTTTCTTCTTTTCCCTTGAGCTAAGAAGATCAATCTTTCAAAAGTTGAATACCATACTTAATATTGACAAATTATCCAATGTTAGAAAAACGAAATACATGCTGATGAGGTGTATTGACGTTTAAAGAATTGTTTGTTTGTTTAATAAGGGCTGAACATCACTTCCAGGGTATTTAATCGATTTCATGACAAAGACCGAAGGAGAAAACCTAACAATAGCAAAGAAACAAAATCGGCGACAGGAGCGGGAAAACAAGCAAAAGGGATAGTTCAGAAAGAAGGATGAACCCATGCAACGGCGTTTCCTTATACTCTTCTATCGAACGTTAATGTATGGGAATCTTCATCGTGCCAGGGTTAATATTCCATGTACACGAGACCGCCAGCTGAGCGACTCCTCCCACAGAACGTGTTGATCATTGTATGGCCTCTACTTTTCAAACTTCCCTGCGCTATACGTTAAGCCCTAATTAAACAAACAAACAAATCTACATTTCAACCTGTCTGATTTTGGTGACACAACCAGGAACTTACTTGGCCGGTTTGACGCCATTTTATAAATGCCATGTATGTTTGCAAATTCTTTCGTATTTCACTTTTTGACTATTGTGTGTTGATGAATATCCTTTTGTTCTGTTGATTCTATTTTGTTTTATATTAGAAAAGTCCTGTTCAACACAGGCAAACTTTCTGTTGTATGAGCTTTATCAAATGAAACCAAATATGGGATCTATGTAATTTAAAGGTAACTTGAAAAACCAGTTGATAATATTGCACACATATCTTTAAACAAAATTTAAACAAAAAATGATACTATCTTCGCTGAAATCACATGACATTGTATTAAAGCAATAATTCGAAATCCACAAGACGACTAGTTGAGTGTTGTTTGCTTGTAGACATTTGGACTGGAGAATTATTTCGTACCTATATCAACATTGTAGTCACTGCAATCAATTTACTTTTGCAATTGACAAAACCAATTTTGATAACCGGAGAAAACTACCAAAACTGCAAGCATCCGAAATAATCATATGAACAAATGATAAGTATATGATTTTTTATTATATCGTTCAGTTGTCATAAAACATACATAGTTATAAATTAAGTTACAAATTTTTGTTTATTGTACATTGTTCTACACGTAGGTTTTACTACGTTTTCAACCTTAAACATATCACGTCTGACGTTCGACTTCAGAAGATTTAGAAAAATATGAGCAAGTTCATCATCTAAATTACAGAAAAAAACATAAATATGAATTATCTAATAGGTCTTTTCACATTTTGAACTTTTTACATAGACAGATAGCCAGTTAGTTTTTTTCTTGATCAATCTAACTTTTTGATAAGTAAAAGAATCCTAAACACTGTCAACCGATTTTTGAAATCGCCATCTGTAACCCTTTGGTGTTATTATAATTAAAGAACTGGTCAATATTCCTCAGTTTAAAACATAATTTTATTTGAAAATAACAAGAAAATAAGAATCAGTAAAAAGAAATATCTTACTGACTTTGGTGTGTATAATCTTTCAAAATATTATTGTTTTTTTACTAAGGGAAAGTATAACTAAATATTTTTTTAAAGATTTTGATAAAAACTGACTGCATAACACATTTAAAAGATACACTTACAATGGTTGTAAAAACTAATTGCAGTGTATTTGCTTTCGAAAATATTAATGACAGCATCTCATTTATATCCTTTGCTTCCAAACAAAATCAGTCTTAATAAAATGTGGATTACCGTTATTTGCAATTAGGCTTACAGAAATATTTCAATTTAAGTTGGCTGAGTTATTCTATTAATACAAATGAAAAACTTTATTTTGATATATTATACCATTGAACATGTATGATGATTACAAAATTCATGTACTACTACTTACCAATCCTCTTGAAAACAATTGAAAACAAAAAAGATGTGTGCATATAAAAAATCAGTAAAGTTCAAGATTAAGTTATTAAAATATTCAGTTTATATCTGTCGTGTGATATTAATGTTACCTTACAACATTTTTTTTAATCTATCTATCCCTCTACCCTCTATCGTCCTTCTTTCCTTTCTCCCTTCCTTCCCTTTTCTTATCACACACACACACACACACACACACACACACACACACACACAGTTTTTATAGAAAGCATGCTATTGAATATTAAAATACATTATTTCAGATAAATGTTTATAAATTATAAATATATGAACTTTTACTTTGAATTGACCCTTTGAAATATTGGTTTGTTTAAATTAAATGTATATAGAATAGTTCTGAGGGAGGGTACATATAACGCTAAATATGATTAAAAATGATTAATTTAAAGAAAAAATACGCAAAAGGGTAAACGTGAATGTATTGCTTGAAGTTGATAGTTTTAGCTAAATCCAAATATATTCCTGTTAAATAAAACTTTTTACCGTGTATTCATTTTATGTTCTTAGTTAAGGTAAGCGGGAGTAAATAAATAGAACACTTTAGAATAAAAGACTTAAACATTTCCCCAATTATCTTCTTTTCTTGGTTAAACTTCACCAAACAGAGTGAAAAAAGTATTTAAAAATACAGTTCCTTTTAATACTGCAATGAAATTACTGATTATACATGTAACATGTTTCGAAAAAGATATGTTGTAACTTCTTTAACTTATGAACATACGAGACTGCGTCGTCAAAACGTATGGACTTTATTACGAATCCGATAATGACCTCACACAATAATGTAACGAAATTCATTTCGATATGTAATTTGTTTTATCTTTACAATTACAGGATGGACAAGGAGAACTAAGAATCACATATATATGTTCTGGACAATAAAACAACGGAAGAAACAAGAAGAGTTTACGGAAAAAAGAATATATTATCAGCTGCTCAAAAACAATACGTATTAATGATGAAAGATAAACGTGAAAACTGAAAAGCATGTATTAATTGTGATGTCTCGTGATAAAACATGTTATGCATTAGTTGTTCTTATATATCTATATCAAAGAACTAAATTACATATTGCTGTAAATCTAATCAAAATATTCCAAACACGAGTTAATAATGATGTAAGATAAAAAGGAACAAATACAGTATATAAAATGAAAACACGTTTGTATTTCATAACGATTTTATAAATTTATTTAAAAAAAATCTAAAAATGGAACAGTATTAAGCAATGTAAAAACTTTTCAAGTCATGTTCTAATTTCATGTACTTATGAGATTAGTTGTTAAATCCAACTTGTATTGTTTTGCTCATAAAGTAACAAATTGCACGTAAATCAACAACAATCATATAAAAAAGCAATTTCGAACATGAAAGGTTTTTAGTTTAAATTGATCTAGATAATGCAAATCATGAATATGATATCTCACTTGATTTGCTTAGAACAACAATATATCTCATTATAAAAAGTAACATAAAAAAACTAATCAAGATTACGTTTTACCACGGTGAGTTGAATCAAACAATCTCTTTAGTACTAAATATGATGCACTTAGACTATAAGACAAAAACAAACAAAATATTATTGAAACTATATACGGTTCAAATTTAATGAAAAACTATTCATGAAAAAAGATATGAAAAAGTAAGAACTATCACCAACTAAAATGACTATTTAAATATTCGCCGTACGTTGAAACAAATATTTCCTAAAAGAAAATCGATTATCTCAATGTCAATCATTTTACTTATGTTACTTGTGGAGGGAAACTATCACAACACAAGTTACTCAACTCTTGCGTTTTTGACATATCTTAAAATCTCTTGGGTAAATATGTTTTTTGTATTAATTAAAATTCTTTGTCAAAGTAGTTTATGGTTATCCGAAACACTAGCCAAGAGGAGTACGTTAGAAAACTCCTTTTTTAACTGCACGTACATTTAAAATGTTTGGTAAGACAGTTTTATATTATTGTTGGAATATAGTTTTGGCAATCCCCTTTCTTTGGCATTTTAAGCTTTGATTTAACTTGTCGAGTCTATTCTAAGTTATTTTCTCTAAAATGTTCATCAATGACGGTTGCTTCGAAGCCAGATCTGGAGTTTGGGATGGGGATGTCTCACGCTGAGTATCATTTTGTCCTCTCATAAATATCATATTTATCGGAGGCATGTTTCAGATTGCATTTTTGTATTAATAATATTATAAACTGTCTACACATCTAGTCTACATTCAGACCAAAGTTGTTCCAAGTTTTCATGCATAGCATACATATATGCATTAACACATAGATAGCTAACCACATTATGACATACATTTAGACATTGCAGACAATTGCGTGTCCAACACAAAGAAATTCAAATGATACTATAATTTGAATTAAAGTGTATAGAGTATTTTACGTCAATAAATCATTCAGCTCAAGCTATGACACGCAGGATACTTTTGAAGTTCAAGCACGATAAATAGAATATTTATCGTACTATTTTGGGTATATTAAGTACACTATTCAGACAACATAAGGACTGGTCATACTTATAACACTGGTATACAACATCTCCAGTTTGTAAAATATAAATGTTGCTACTCGGTTTATCCACGCTCACTACAGCTATCGATAAATACAGATCGACGTCTTATCACATCACACGTGTGATTCAGCTCCTTGTTGTAATAGTAATGTCACTATCTATGTCCATATTCAGTAGCATTATATAATGGTGATTTTCCATCTATTTCACACGGTGGCACATCATCTTCAAATTGTTATGGTAATGTCACTATATCTCTTTGTCTTTGTCCACTGGCTGCATCTAGCGGGGACTGTCCATTCCTACCACACTGTGAAATATCAGCTCCATGATAAGTAATCTAACTTTGTTAGCCGAATATCATGGTAACTGTCTATACTTATCACTTTGTGATACACCAGCACCATGATGTAAAAGAGATGTCACTATCTATGTACATTAACGTTTACTAGCTTTGTATAACGATGAATTTAAACTACTTCTCCCTGTGACACATCTTCTCCATATCTAATAGTAAAGTCATTAAATCTTTATGTCTTTTTCACGAGCTACATTTAGCGGGACTGTCAGCTCCATGCTGTAACAGGTATGCCACTATATCTTTATGTCCATGTTTACCAGCTGTAGACAATGGTGACAGTCCATCATTGTCACACTGTGATACATCAGCTCCATGTTGTTGCAGTACTTTTACAACATTTATATGTCCATATTTACTAGCTGCAAATAATGGTGAACGTCCACAATGATCGCAACAAGCTACATCAGCTCCATGTAGCAATAGTAAGTACGCTATCCCAGTATGCCCACGTTCACTGGCTGTATACAGCGGTGAACGTCCATCCTTATCACACTGTGATACATCAGCTCCATTCTGCAACAGGTATGTCACTATATCTGTATGTCCACGTTCACCAGCTTTAAACAATGGTGAACGTCCTTCATTGTCACTCTGTGATACATCAGCTCCATGGCGTTGCAGTACTTTTACAACATTTAAATGATCACATTTAATAGCTGCAAATAATGGTGAGCGTCCATAAGAATCGCAACAAGCTACATCAGCTCCACGTTTTAACAGCAATGCCACTGTTTCATCATGTCCACCTTCACTAGCTGTATATAACGGTGTTTGTTTTGTCGCTTCACACAATGAAATATCAGCTCCATGTAGCAATAGTAAGTCCGCTATCCCAGTATGCCCGTGTCCACTGGCTGTATACAGCGGTGAACGTCCAGCCTTATTACACTGGGATACATCAGCTCTATGTTGTAATAGTAATTTCACTATCTTTGTATGTCCTTTTTCACTAGCTATGTGTAACGGTGATGTTCCATCTTGTTCACACTGTGATACATTAGCTTCATATTGTAATAGTAATGACACGAAACCAGTATGTCCACGTTCACTAGCTATATATAATGGCGATCGTTGTCCTAAATCACACTGTGACACATTAACTCCATGTTGTAACAATAATGTCACTATATTCATTTCCCCACCTTCAATAGCTTTACACAATGGTGAACGTCCATCTTCATCACACTGTGAAACATCAGCTCCATGTTGTAGCAGTAATTTCACGACATTCGTATGTCCACATTTACTAGCTGCATATAATGGTGAACGTCCACAATAATCAAAACAGTCTACATTGGCTTTGTGTTGTAACAGCAATGCCACTGTCTCAGCATGTCCACCTTCACTAGCTGTATATAATGGTGACTGTCTTGTCCTTTCACACCGTGAAACATCAGCTACATGTTGTAAGAGTAATGTCACTATCTCATTATATCCACGTCCACTGGCTACATATAGCGGTGATTGTCCTTCATTATCACTCTGTGATACATTAGCTCCATGTTCTAACAATAGTTTCACTATAGTTGTATATCTAAGTTTACTAGCTGCATATAGTGGTGATTGTAAATTTGGATCACATTTTGACACATCAGCTCCATGTTGTAGTAGTAATCTAACTATCTCGGTAATCCCCTTTTCACTGGCTGTATAAAGTAATGAATAACCATACTTATCAAACTGTGATACATTGGCTCCATGTTGTAAAAGTATTGATACTATCTCGGTATGGCCACGAAGGATTGCAGTAAACAATGGTGATTGTCCATAATCATTACACAGTGATATGTCAGCTCCGTGCTGTATCAGCAATTTTACTGTTTCAATATGTCCACATTTCGATGCTACAAATAATGGCGTCTGGTCACTAGAATCGGTCTGATTTAAGTCACATTTCATTTGTAAGAGCATTGACACAATATCGGGATACCCTTCTAGAGCGGCGTCAATCAAAGGAAAAAAACTGTTCTCCTTCTTTGTTGTGGCTTTTATAACAATATTTCTCAAGAAAATTTCTATCTCTGCTTTCCTTTTTGTGCAAAACGATACGAATTTTTTTCTGTAGGGAGCATGAGATAATTGTGCATTATGTAATGAGCTATAGCTGTTTCCTTGACTCAAGTCGTTTACAAGCCTGCTGAAGTAAAGGTCTTCAAAATGCTCTGGAACAACGATGAGACCATCAACAGAACTATTTGTCAAGGATTTGAATAAATATCGGTCACCAATGAATGTACTGGGGGCATGTTGAAGAAAACATTCAAAGGAATCGTTTCCAATCAAGGTAACAACGATATCAACTATTTTGTCATGAATAATGCTGTATCTTGTTCCTACTTTTTGTAAGTAAGTTTGTTCCAGTATTTCTAAGTGCTTTTTGATTTGATTTCTTGCAGACTCGGTAAAATATTTTATGTGGCATTCTTTACAGACATGCATCACAATGTTTTGAATATCAGGGGGCGTTACTGATGGTACCAGCCAATCTGTACTAAAACCTTTCTCAAATAGAACACACAGCATCATTGCACAGTATCCATAAGGCAGTTGATGCCGAACATCCGTTAAATCATCCGTGATGCTTTTCATTGGGTTAGTTAATAACGTCCCAATGTTTATGGTTGATTTACCATTTGAAAGCTTGCAAAGAAGAGGAAAGAAGTCATATTTATGCAAGATAAGGAAGGAACTGTTCTCTTCCGTATACAGAGAATGTGAAAAATATGCTTCCATCATTGAGATTTTTTCTTGTTTTGTTAAACATAGACTGTCTGACAAAATATTTTTTTCATTCGTGCAAAGATAACGTAACGATTGAAATCGGGGATCCCTATAGATGTTTAGCCTACAAGAGATAAGCAGTTTTACTTTCCCATTTGTGTCATCGTCAGATTGTACTTCATCTTCGCTATGATTGTTTTGCTTGATCAGATTTTTAATAAGATCCAGTTTGGAAGACCATTTTTCTACTGACCTTACGTTTAATGTTGACTTTCCAGAAATATCGTCAATAACATAAACTTGATTCCTACCTTTAATGCGGTAATTGATTATATCAGAAGGTCCATTCGGCAGAAAAGGGATGATCTCAAATTGTTCCTCTTTTTGCAGTAACAAAGCAATATGGTGATTTGTGAATGTCTTGCCATTTCCGGAACTGCCAGTAATCACAACATAATTTCTATCGTGGATGGCCTTCGCAATGTCAGCTGATGCTCTCGTGTTTACAAATTTCTGATCCTCTTTTTTCCATTGTTCAATCTCTTGTTTGAATTGTTCTAAAAAATATATTTGTTTTAACATTAAACATTTGGGAAAAAAGTAGTTAATTCAAAAAACCAAGACGATATTCTAAAGTCGTAAGTCCATGGACATTAGCAAACAAAAGGAAAACGTTGGACGCACACAGAAAAATTGAGTAATATCTGCATCAGAGGGACTGACGACCACGGAAAACGCCAGCAAATATTAATTGCCAATATAAAAACATCATAAAATCATGTACATGTACTTTTTTCGTCGTTGCAATGGGTTCTGTTGGCTAAATGTCTTTTCTATGTTTCTATGTCATCCTGATATATTGTTGTCATGCTGTATTAAGTCAACTGAAATTTTTTCCTGTCATTTAAGTGTTAATGTTCAAACCAACCATTTGATGACCATTACTATATCATCTTGTATACATTTGTGCTCAATCTAGAACCCTTTTTACGAATCCATCTTATGTTTTTCCAGGTCGTGTCTGTTTCATAGCCCTTTTTTGAAAGTCAGTACTAGCGATCGTGTTTCTGTTAGATCTATATAATCCGACGAGTTGCTTTCAATCAGATGGGATCTTTGTGTGATGTTATTTTTAAATAGCACATGTAAGCATCTTTTTACAATCTTGTGTACACACTGTTGCTTCCAGACTATAAGTTATGTTCTTATATATTTGAGATCCCCGTCTACAATTAAAATCTAGGAAAAACTGATTTTGAATAACTAAGTACGATTTTATAGTGAGAAACCAAATTGTTGTAAACAAGAATTAATAGAACTTCTGACATTTACAGATTCTTTTTTTTGTTTCAAACCTGGAATTTTCACTGATGATGTTATAACTTTGAACATGATACCAAGCAATGAATTAGTTTACATATACATGTACATTTAAGAAAATCGGATACAAATTCGGTTTATTTTATTTTTTGTGTTTTGTTTATTTATTTGTTTGTTTGTTTTTGGGTTATAAGTTCATTATTTACACAATGAACATTTACGAACTGTTAATATTTCATTGTTTTGCTGATTGAAATAAGACGAAAGATATTATTATATGATATTTGATTTTTTCCTTCTTTTTTCTTCAAAATTGATGTTTTCCTTCATATTTTTATTTTTTGTTCATTAAAGAAGAAATAAATTTATAATATCGTCTCATGCATTGAAAAAGAGCAAAGACACCATCAGTGGAAGCGAAAAATAACCAAAACTCAAAAGTAAGACAAAATAACAAAACGTTTAAAATAATAAGTTTCAGTACAAGGATACCTCTAATACTTCTCGGAATTGGATCTTCCAGGATAGTTGTTGTCTGTTGCAACTCCTGTTGTGTTTTCATCAATTCCTGCTTCGTCAATACCTGTTCCAATTGTGTCTTTAGAAGACTCTGGTTTGTTGCAGATAATACCTGTTTTGAAGCCTGAAGATCACGTTTCGTTTCCTGTACTTCATGTTTTGTTTCTGCTAGATCCTAAAACAATTTAAAACAAAAAACATCTGCATCATACGGAGGGACAAGTGTAAAAAATAAAACTAAATGCAATGCAAGGGGGTGGGGGCTTCGTAGAAACCCGCTTTAATGTAACATCTACCCTGTGCATATAGCACGTTCAAAATTATATTTGTAAAAATATAGTAGAAAAACATAAAATCAATATAATTGAGGTAAAAAGGTCAAGAAGTGGTCACCCTGACCTGCTTATGGTTAGCAACACACCTCCTTCAACGATTGTACTTAAACACCAAGTGTCATTCTTTTAGTTGTAACAGTGTAAGAGATATGCTGAGGAAACCAATATTCAAAATAATGTAGATCAAAGGTCAAGACAGAGGTCCCAGTGACCTACTTTTGGCATGTGACATACCACCTTACACACAAGTACTTATATAATAAGTTCCATTACAGTATGTGCAAAAGCAGGGGAAATATGCTCCAGAAAGCAGTCAAGGGTCAAGGTAGAGGTCACAGTGTACTTATGGTACGTGACATACCACCTTCAGCACAGGTACCCTTATACAAAGTTTCATTGCAATACATACAAACACATTGTAGGTATGCTCCAAAAACCAAATTTTCAATAATGTTGGTCAAAGGTCAAGGTAGAAGTTGCAGTAACCTACTTATGAAATGTGACACGCCGCCTTCAGCACACGTATCCATATACTTATGTTTATTAATTTATTGGAAAAAAAATTGAAGATATGCTCCAGAAACCAATATTCAATAATTTGCAAAGACCTACTTATGGTACCAGACACACCGACTTCCAGACATGTTCTCTAATACTAAGTTTCTTTACAATGCGTGAAAAAAATTGCATATATGCTCCGGAAACCAATATTCAATAATGCAGGTCAAAGGTCAAGGTAGAGGTCACAAAGACCTAAATATGGTACAAAACGCCGCCTACCACACAAGTATAATTATACTAAGTTTCTTTAAAATACGTGAAAATACATTGGAGATATGCTCCGAAAACCATTATTCAATAATGTTGGTCAAAGGTAAAGGTAGAGGTCACAAAGACCTTAATATGGTACAAGACGCCGCCTACCACATAAGTATTCTTATGCTAAGTTTCATTACAATACGCTAAAATACATTGGAGATATGCTCCGAAAACTGTTTGGACGGACGGACGGACGGACGGACAAGGCAAACCCTTCATACCACCAACTTTGTTGAAGCGGGGGTATTATTACTGAGGCTAACTTACACCACGGATTAACTTGAACAAATTAATTGATCTGTTGAAACCTGTTCATCAGATTCTAACATTCTAATTTTCTCACTGTAAGGACCCTAAATCCAATGCAGTAAATGTTTGAAAATAAACATTCCTAATATTCAATCACCATTTAACAAATTCACAGTAAAAGAACAATTTTAATATTATAAAACCAATTTCTATTCTAAAATCCCACATGTATATAGGTAAAGCATCAAGGAATGGGAAGCAGAAAATAGAAAACAATATATGACAATATGTACAACTTAGTGGAAAGGCATGGGAGTAAAAGTTGTATGTCATATTTACATTATTTGTTCTATAAACGTGTAGTGCCTCTAAAATTGTAACCAAATACGAGAGCCTTATAGAATTGGAAGTCATCCTGAAATCTATCCCAAAGTTAGTTATAAAGGAAAAATGGAGATCACAGTTATATATTTTTGCCAAACAAAAATTATGTGAAATCTGTGAAGTGAAGCTAAGCGTGCAGCAATTCTAGTTAGGAGAAGGACTGATTTGATTGTAAGTATTATTTTATCGAGTAAAGTATCATGTAAATATACCTGTTTGGTGATATTTCAGTGAAGCACTATAGCCATCAGGTCGCCATCAGTGTGATTGGTCTATAACAATATCGATATGACCTACACATGCGTTGACAGGGACATCATACACAAAGAAAACCAAGTACCAAAATGTCTTCCAAAAAATCTAAGTGAAACCAGTAAAGTAGAACATATAAAGCACTAAAGATCCAAGTGATGTTGGGGGTAATACACTGCAAGGTTAAACTGCAAAGGTAATGAGGCTACTCTATTCATAACTAGTTCGAGTTTATCGAGAAAAAAAACCCAACTAGTATCGTTAGCAGACCCAATCAAAACACTGATGTTCGACGATATAGAAAATCTACTTTGTGAAAACAAATAAACATAGTAAAGTATTATAAACATAATCTAAAGAATGAAATGTTCCAGTTCCAATACTATTAAGACAAAACATTTTCTTAACTCACTTGTTGCATATGAGAAATCATCGGTTGAACAATATCTTTCAATTCCTCTAGCATTTTCTCGTCTATTACACACGTCTTTAGTGCAGATATGTCATTCCGTGACTCATCTTTGAACATTGTATCTGAACACATATCTATCAGCTCCCCCAAACTGTCTGTCATTGTCTTCCAAAAGTCCTCAAATTGTGGACAGTTCAATGTTCCATAAGATGAATGTGCAAGGACTTCATTACGTATTGTTTTTATTGTAGCCAACGGACCAACAATCTGTATCAGTTTAAACAGGAGGTCTGGATAAGCTGATTGCACAGTGGGTAAAGAAACACCTGGAATCGGGGCGTATTTACAGCTGCATATCTGACTTGGACACGGTGCAGCAGCAGCGGCAGGTTCTATATATAGACTATCCCATTCTGATATACTGATTGTCTTTTTCCCACTGGGATCAGCAGTGCATTGGCAACATTTCCGTGTTTCTTTGGAGTGAAATATCCTGTGCTGATATGTAAAAAGAAAATCATTTAACTTAGCTGGGGTACAGTATAGAAGGCTGAATGTGTTTGTGGCGAGGTCTCGAATGTTTGTTATTAGTGAGAAAGCAAGTGACACGTCACATATGTCAGCTGTTAATCCACGTTTCGCTAAAAATATATCTGAACAGTTTAGATTGTTGTGTCCGGCATGACCACCTCGGCCCTTCACTTGTGCAAACATATCATTCCATTGGTGATCTAGAAATACCTTATCAATAGGTTCCTTACAACCGGTTCTACAACACTTAGATGTTTTGTGACGTCTGTGAAATAGTTCATGTTTGTTGCTGTTCAGAAAGCTTTCAAATGTATGACCTTTGCCTGTGTGGTACTGACGTATAAGTTCTCTAAGTACTAAAGGAGCGTACTTATACGAGAGAGTACTCAATCTGTAAAATCGGTGATCTTCCACTTGTATCTGACGAGAGGCCATCTTGATGATTACTATTCGAAGCAGATACTTTCAGATACTTCAGATTTCATGTGAAAGTTATTGCTCTGTAAATAAACATATGTTTTGTTACATTGTAGTTAGAAATATTGATAATGGGAAATAAAAATAATGTGTATACAAATGATCTGCTCGTCATTTAATGTAAAGAGGAACATATAATACATCATAAGAATTGTTGTGATATAAATCTTGTAAAATTGATATGTGTGTTAATAAAATAAGCTTAAAATACCCAAAAGGCACATCTGCGTAAAGAATATTTTGGCTACAATTTTGAAGAAATATGACCACTGATTGGAGAGAAATTGTAGTGTAAAAACCCTCTACCCCTTCTAAATCTAGTTCAAATATGAGGGTTTTTTACCATTAATTAGAGAGAAATGTGAAACAATGCCCCCTCCCTAACTTGCAAAGTCTCGTCCTAAATTGAGGGGGTTAAGAAACCTCAGACATTCTACCTACCCTTAAGAATGTTTTTCTTCAATTGCAGAAACATTTGTCCATGGTTATGCTGATAACAAGCATTGGTTACAGACTGACAGACAGACGGCCGGCTGCGGGGCCCTAATAAAAAAATCCAAGATGACTTGGATGGCAGCCCTTCTTGAAAAAAAACTTCTATCCCGTCTTATCGCGAATGGTAAGTTGTGTAATATTGGAATGTCAATTTAATGTACATATGTACTTACAATTTTGTCGGCTAAAACATCATACACATAAAAACAATATTTTAATTGGGGCAATGATGTTGAAAAAAAAATTTCTTTCATTGAAGACGGGGACTTGTAATTACCATAAAAGGAAGACAAACGTCGGTTATCTTCCCCACAGCTAAATCAAGGTGTTGCTGCGCTCACCTTGGTCCCTGTCGTGGACAGTTTAATGAACATTCTGTTAGGAAACAATGAAAATACGATGAATACTGTTTATATAACCCAAGTTTAAAGCACATTCTCTTTGGTTCGTTTTAACATTCCAGAAAACAATAATCAATGATATATTTGTTATACTTGTAATATAATAAAAAGATAATATGCATTCTTTAATAATTTTTTATTGGTATTGAAAGTTCTTGATTACACGTTTTATTTCAATTACGGGTCATTTACATGCCAAAGTAATGTAATAAAAACGTAATTATACATGTATAAAGAAACATATGAAGACAACAAAACAAGGCAATTCGTTAAACATAATATGTAGATTTGAAATAATTTTTTTTTATTAATTAGAAATTATCATTGTCAGTATGCATTGCAAGATACTTTGTATTTAATATTTGTAACATACATTTTAATAACACATTTATTTTCAGATAAAACAGATCTGAGATCATTCAAATAATTGTTGATATAGCAAAGATTTTAATCATATATAATTATAATGCCAACGTGAATATATAAAGGTACAGGCAAGAAAGCGATTTATGGTAATAGAATATGTCAACTTTAAAATTAATAAAACAAAACAATAAATAAATAAAGCATCAACAAGAAGTTGTTTCTTTTTCAAAGCTAGGTCATAGAGATTATGTGTGATTACAATGCATATTAAATAAGGTCAAAGTTTGTATTAAATAAAACACAACATTTATGTTCTCTGATTTCTGTCAACAACTAACTATTGATTATTTGAGGAAAAGAACACACTGTTATCAATATCGGTTAAATATTACAAAGGTGCCAACGCATATTGTCACTTACTACAAGATCTGGGGTTTGGAACGGGGGTGTCTAACACAGAGTATTGGCTCTTTCATCCTATATATATCATATTTATCGGAGGCATGTTTCAGATTGCATTTTTGTACTGTATTCCATTAACACTTTCGCATCGAATGTCTTACCTGCTTTGTGATTGCATAATCCAACTGATATCAACGGACATTTAAAGTTAAACCGTTTATTCGTCTATTGCACTCATAAAGTAACGACAAAATAAGATGCGACAACAAAATATATTAGAGTAGGGTACACAAACTTGTGTTGTGTTCGTGAGATATGTGCATTTTTAAGAGGACGAATAACAAGTGCAAAAGTAACATTGTCAGTATTTCGTATCATTAAAAATCAATATTCGTTTTTGTGGAATTGTACATTTCAATATATATATTCATTAGCCATTTATGTTTTCAGGAACTTAATTATTTCACAGAAGTAGCTATTTGTTTAAGCTACTAACATACTCTGAACATTGATAGTCGCTGGATTAAGTTGGTCTTTTATTCGGTTAATTTAAATTTGAGAATCAAGGACTATCAATTTATGATCACCATAGTTTAGTAAAATAATCGATGTTGAAACTAAAATAGCATTATTATCCGAATAATAATTATGAAATAATCTGATTTTCATTCACAACAATAATAATCTGTTTTCGAATTTTGATCGTTCGCTAAACATTAAATATATGTTTAAATAGATGTGACTAAAGCCCTTTCTATTATATAGCGTAATTTTGTCGGTCGCCAGAGAACATGACTTCTTGTATTGTTAAGATATATATATTTTAAACCTGTGCGAAATTTCTTTTACATTGCAAAGTTGTTGTGTGGTATAACATTTTTTTCTTTTTACAACACAAAACAACCGTTTAATCACATATGTATACTGCAAAAAGGTGTATTTGATGCCAGAATTAGCCCATGCTATAACGTACTGTGACAATGTGCCAACTACGGTCGCACGATTCAAGGACCAATGTGAGTGCGGCGCCCTGTGAGTGCGGTGCCATCTTGCGGTGACAAGAGAGAATAACCGACAGTTGTCTCCCATTGTATTTATGTTCCTGAATAAGATTTTTGCTTGTCGTGTATTTCACAGATGGTTGTTTAGTGGGCCATTATGAACTTCTTGTACTATTTATATCTTACTTATCAAACAAGCTATTGATTTTAGATTTTTTAATTATTCGATGAGTGAAAACTTGTTGTGGTGTAAACATGAGATTTTTGAGCATTTTTAAAAGTCTTGTTATATTATCGCCGGAAGTTGAAAATAACACGGACATTGCAATATGGATTTTTTTTTTAACAATATGACACGTAAAACTGGCGATAGTTTCGTTATTCTTTTAATTAAATCTGTTTACTTAGTTTACTTTACAAACACATATTTTGGTACAAATTTCATCGCAAATCATTTCCAAATGAAGTTCAACACCTGTCATAGGTCACGTGTCAAGAAGCATTAAGGGCATCGTGCTACATACAAAATTAGCTTTGCAGATAATTGTATTGCATGATTAACTTTATACAATGCGACAAACAATTATCAATGATAAAACAATTGATTCACTGAAGGAATAAAGCAGTGTGTTCTTGACCAAATCCTCAATAGTACATGTCATAAAATAAAAATAATATTGTTATGTGCTGGTTATATTTGAATCGAAGCTAGGCCTTGAATCTTTGACGAGGTCCTCTTACGCTTAGAATTCAGTTTTCCCCTTCTATGTATTATTGTATATAATGGTGGCCCGTGTGAGTCTGCAATCATTTAATTGCATTGTTTGAAAATAATTTTATAAATTCTTTAAAAATGAAAATGGAGTACTATCTATGATTTTGGGAAATAATAGATAATATTTTTCTTGCACTGGATGCTGATAGCCCCATTAATTCATTTTGCTTTATGCGTTTTCATTGAAGTTCTCTCGATTTTGTGGTAGATGTGTTATACTGTTACGGTCGCATCTGTGTTGTGCGCTTGTTGTGTCTTAATGTTATTTAAAAAAAAAATTACTTTACACAAATTTAAATGTTCGTGATTTGAGATCCCCAACCTGCGCGGGTTATGAGGGAAGGTTTGTATCCCTTTAACCCGTTTAACCATCCTATTCAATTTTTTGAATGAACCTTTTTAAATTGTGGTGGCTGTCTCGAATACTTTTGTGATGTGATTTTGTTGTGGTTGTTTTGTCATGTTTTGTCAATTTTCTCTACAGCGTCAATTTGTGACGGCAGCTTCGATCAAGATCTGAGTTTCGGGACGGGGGTGTCTCACACAGAGTATTCCGTCTTCACTCTTATAAATATCATAATTATCGGAGGCCTGTTTCAGATTGCATTTTTGTATTGTTTATGTTTTTCGTAGATCTCCAGTCTGAATGATACAGATGTTATTCTTCCTAAAATTAGGATTTTATTGCAATTGGTCAGATAAGTTTATATGAGTTAAGTTACATATTGACTAGATATGGACAATCATCATTTAATTACTAGGCAGATGATGGTTAAAGAGCTGAACTGAAACACAGTACGTATATTTGAATTAGGATTCTATGAATCAGCTTAACTTAAATCCAAAATGTACATCGACTGTATGACATATTTGACGCAGTAAAATTGTTTATAAAGTAAATTTTAGCCAATAAGTGAACATTAAAATGAGCAAATAACTCATAAGCCACATGCGAACTTAATATATAATTAAGCTACTAAAAATAAGCATTATACACAAACTGATATTAATAGACATGGGCAAGTAATTAAATTCAAGCAAAAAGCCTTTTTTAAATGAGACAACGAATTGCATTTAGTAAAAATCCATACCATTTTGTAGTCACAATGAGAATGCAAAACACCAACATCTGATAAAAAGGGAAACATGGCATTATTGAAAAATATGTTTAACGACTACGAATGAGAGTGCAACCTGTTGAAAAAGAAGTTGGAAAATTTGTAAATTTAATAAAATAAAACAAAAAGTTTACACAAAGATATATCTAGTTCCTTTAAAAAATATGCAAATTATCAATGATTCCTCTCCTTTACTCTCTTGTCACGATATTACTGACAATTGCTGATGGTGACTAATGTTTCTTTTGCACTATGGAAAGGGTTGCCATGTAACGAAAGGAGACGAAAACATCGCGCTGGATGACACATGTGTGGCAGGAAATGCTTACTCCATCGCGAACACATGGTTTTGCGTCTAGTTAACAATTATATTAGTGTTCATTTAGATGTGTTTTTCAACATTTTCCTTTTGTTTACCCATTGACTTACATTTTTGAATATCGTCATGATTTGTCTGCCTTACTTAGTGAAAGGAATAGAAATGTACATTTACAAAGAATTCAAGTCACATTTATGTTATATTTGCTGACGAAGACCAGCTTGTTGGAAACAGCTGTCCATATTCTTATTTTGACTACGCACGTACCTAAATAGTTGACAAGACCATGACACAATTATATTATTTGCTTGTTGTTTAATTACATCGAGATTTCCCCTCTTCTCGCTTCCTAGCTTCGCTTTATCTAGGTCTTGTTTTTCTAAATGTATTCCCCCTAGAGTTTCTTGTTGACAATGAACTTTGGGTCATTAAAGAAGTTCTTTCACTCACGTGGTTGGTTTGACTTCATTTTTTAAAAATGGTTATCTCAGTTTGCATATGATGTCTTCTTGCTGTCGATAAATTTTGTTTGTCAATATCCTTCATGCTGATTATCCTATTTTGTATGTTTTATTTTGTCAATCAAACCTATTTCTCTGCGTATCCAATAGTTATTCAGCAAGGAAATTATCTGTAAAAGCGAGATCTACTATAGAGCGATTTTTTCTTATTACAAAAGAACACAAACAGTAGCAACATTTGGTTAATGCACATAAAAATATCTTATTTTCACAGCAATTTTGTCTTCCTTGTATCATTTAAACAGAAAAACTCACATATATTGTTATGACATCTTAAGTAAATAAAGCCAAAGTGAGCTTACATTTTCAATTTAAACTATATCCAAAAAATATTTGACAACCCATGTGCAGTACTTAACCTGTAATACCAATAAAGGTTATGTGTTGAAATCCTAAGATACCGTTGAGTTTAACAACCTAACATTGCAGTATACAGAAGTGTATTTCCTAGTTTATACTAGAACACCAGGGAGTTCAAACCTAGGGCATTCCGAGCTGTACAAGCAGTTTAAACGAAGTACACATTTTGATTCAAGTTTAGCTTGCCCATTACTATTCAAATAACACATGCAATGACAGAAAATGCAAATCTGAATTTTTGAGAGCTGTTTAAGTACTAACAATAAGTATTTCAACTATGTTTTTGGTCGTTTAAAAGCCATATGACGTAAATGGGTACTATTTATTTTACTACATATTCCTTACCCGTATACTATATGTGCCTTAATTTGACCAAAAATACACTAGAAATTGCATAATTTTATTAATAAAAATTGTAAAATGTCGTCGATAAATTCCAAGACCGCAAACTTCCGCGAAAAAAAGATAAGTGTTTTATGATACAGGCGTTTCGGTAATGGCACGTGTCAGTTGACTGTGATGTTTAAAAACCATGTCAATTGTAAGATTTTGCCATTTTTCTATGTGTCCACCAATGTATACGTCTTTTTAATTAAAAGGGCACGCATGGGCAGAACACTGCCAAATCAATACTTCACCGAATTGTTGTCTTAAAACAATATTTTCCTTGTTAAACTCTTTTCGTTTTATATCTTTTTTATATGCAGCTGAATATTTTTTAAGTGTAGAATTAATGGAATGCTTATAAATGTTTCTACACAAGACAATTCTAAACTATTAAAAATACTTTAAAAGATTAGTTTTATATAAATGTAATGATTTTTGGTATATCCAATTTTCGTGTTTCCAATTCTTTTGTTTCATAATTAAGACGTACGTATTCTTTGCAATTTGAATCTTTTGAAAATAAATGATTATTTAAAACCTTAATTTAACAAAAAATAAAAATATAAAAGAGGAAGATAAATATCCTCTTAAGTCTGATTACCAAGTTGGGTCAAAATGTTTGATTCGGATATCAGCGTCTGCTTTTTTAAAAGTGACTTTTTCATCAACATAAAAAAAGAATTGAAATAACGTCACAACAATCCTCAAGACTAATATCAATGCGGACAGACTCCGGATGGTCACTCAGCACGAAAGCAAAGAGCAAGTAAGTAAAGCGAAAAACCAAGACAATATTCTAGGCCGTAAGTCCATGGACATTGGCAAACAATAAGAAAGTTAATATTCTGTGAAAGCAATATGCTTTGTAATATGCGATGAACATATGGCAAGAGTTTCATCAATCAGACACATATCTGAAATTGGACCATGCAAGAAACATTACCATTAAGAGTCGTGAAAATGTGATCAACGGTTCTTGATATAAAGTCGAAAATATATCAGCCAATCAGAAGCCAAAGCGACCATACTGGATGGAGTTGTGCAACGTCGGACACAGATAAGAAAGGGGACAATGCAAGGAACATGTACATCAAGATTCGTAAAAATCTAATCAACGGTTCTTGACAAGAAGTCGAAAGTTTCTCAGCCAGCCAGAAGCCACGGCAGCCATATTAGAATGAACTTGGCAATATCGAGCACAGTTCTAAAAGAAGACCATACATGGAACATTCACAGGAACTTTAGTCAAAGTGGCCTCAGTAGTTTATAAGAAGAAGTTTAAAATGTGAAAGTTAACAATGGTCAACGACAACGGACGGATTGGTGTAGGAAAAGGTGTATATGCCATTTCTCTAACTTTATACTTCAATAAAAACAAAATTGTCAAGTACAACGCCGGAATGTTTGATTGTCCTAAAGTAGATGGCTTCGCTATAAAATAGCGTCGCAATACTCAACGCTATGTTCATGACCCTCTCATGCAGTGCGGAAGTGAAGTGCTGTGAAGTACTCGTAGTGAACATTTATTTACTAAAATAGGAAACATTACGAACTTTTATCAAAAAGAAGAAGAGAACATATGTTCCCACGAAATAGTAAGCGTTTCTTGCTTCACATTTTTCATCAACCGCGATGTCAACACAACCATCACCTAAACATGATTACCAAAGATTTGCTAAAACACAACCACCACCAATACATGATAACCCAGTCCTAATCTTATTTGAACCCAGTGCCAAGCCTTTATCTGTTAGCCTTATTGATTATCCATGATCTGAAGTTATTACATACCAAATCATAAAGCTCCATGCCATCAAGTTTAGAAGATTTTGTGAAATTTCTCCATTTTGGCCCCCAATGTTGCGCCCCAGGGGCCAGACCTCTTTAACTTAACAAATCAGAACCCCTTTCACACAGGAATGCCTTCTACTTTGGATGAAGTTTGTCCAGTAGTTTAAGACAAGAACTCGAAATTGTAAAATGCTAACAAATCTGCTATAGTGTTGAACTTTGAGCCAATAAAACGCGTAACCGATTGTTAACATTAGAGTCTCGCCCTCAACAAACTTGGCCATCCAAGCCACAAAGTTACTACATACCAAAGTATTAACCTTTATACCTTCTAGTTTCATTTTTAACACTTTTGGCCCCCTTATGGCACCCATTGGGGCCCGAGCCTCTTCATTTGAACACATTTTTATCCACTTCCTTGAGGGATACTTCCTAGTTGCTACACCTGGTTTCGCTTTTAATTTTGTAATAGAAGTTCGTGATGTTTCCACTTTTAGTTAATAAATGTATAGTTGGTCCATTTTTCTGTGTGCGTTCAACGTTTTCTTATTGTTTGCAATGTCCATGGACTTACGGCCTTGGAATATCGTCTTGGTTTTCGTATTTACTATTTTCCTACCAGGTTTGAATGAAATTAGTCCAGTGGTGTTGGAGACTAAGTCAAAAATGTGTAAAGCTTACGACGGACGGAAAACGACCGAAGGACGACGGACGATGATTAACGACTGACGTGATTTGTACGAAAAAAGTTCCCTTGAACTTCGGTCCAGATCGACTTAAACAAATGACGTCTATATACGTCAGATACTGGTGACCATATAACACGCTAACAAACATCAAACGTAAAGAAAAATGAGTCACATAGGATTTAAAGAAACTGAAGACAAAGGAAAATCATCTTCTGTCATCAAACGTGAAGACGAAAGACATGGCAATCAGTTATATTGACAACAAAGGAATTTTTTTTATTTGCATTGTTGGACGTTTTCATTGTTAGTCAGTCGCTTTAAATTTGTTTAAAGATTGTATGCGTCCCCAACAGAAGATCGAAAAAGTAAGTTACTGAGAAATCTCATTATTGCTATTTATTTTAATAAAAACATTTCTTTATTTTTTAAGATGTTGATCGTCCTCTACTTCAGATAGAAAAAATAAGCAACATAACATTTTTCTTCTCGCTACTAATTTTAATACATTTTTCCATTCTTGCTATATAGATCACTCAACAACATTATGTATTTACCTTTGTCCTAAATATGGTATATCAATTCAAATAATTGTTGGTAAGCTTGCCTTTTAGTTGACGACGTATAGGCAAAATGGTGTAGACATTTTAAACAAAGGCTTATATGATGATGCATTTGATCATAGTTAATGCAACTCATACATAAAACCAGAGTTTGCTATACTTGGCTTTGATGATAGTTAGCTGTAGTCATGGGCGTGGAGCAAGATTAAATTATCAAATGAAAAATATATGTGCACGGTGAAATGACGCGTCTGTTAATTTTGCACGTTTATCACATTCGATTGATTGCGTTTCTTGTGTAAGTCATTAACTATCTGCTTTCTTTTTTTTTACATTATTTAGGAGAATAAATGATGACGTATCACTTCATTTTTAAACGATATTATCTAGGTCGATTTACCTACATTTTGTTAATTTTTGTGAAATGGGGCACACGTGTTCTTACTGAAAGTTGTCTTGGTTCCATTTAAATCAGCTTCTACAATGAACGCCTTCGCTAAGATTGATACCTGCTCATGTCGCCTCATATCTATGTACAAAATGCATTGTCATACTGGTAATTCTAATCGGCGTTAAATCACCGGACATTGTGAATTTCCCAAAACATGAGGGCACGGTTTGTTGCTCTATAGCTCATTAAGTGGCAAAAGTGAATTAAGTCAAGCCTGTTTAAGAAAAATCTACATTTTATTATTTTCAATATTAATGTTTTTGTAAACGAAAGACAACATGGAATTACCGTAGTTTTCAGATTTGCTATGAATTTGTTTGAAATAATGTTTTTTGTTTCGGTTCTGAATACTGTTGGTTTTATTGTTCGTCGATGTCTCTTGTTCTTCCAATTTTTTTGTTTTTGTATTAACGGTAATAGCAGAATACCAAACTTATTTCAGGTTTGTAAAAATGTTGGTTTCCTTTTGGCGAAATATATATTAACTAAAGTGTAAACATGTTACTAACTATAAATGTCCATTTATACACACATTTACTTAACTTAAAACTAAATGAAAAACAGGATGAGTGGAATAAACAGAACAAGAGACACTGACAAACCAACAATAACCGCATCGAACAATTTAGCACCAGATTGAACGAATATAAATTGACGTCACAGTAGTCCTCAAGACTAGTAGCCTATCACCCTTCGAGGTAAGGAGGACAAATTAAACTAATAGAGAAATTTAGATAATTGAGCCTGTCAACCTTATCTCGACATATGTTTTCGCATATATGTATTCGTCGTCAAGATAACGTGTACTGGCGATTGTAAACATTAATCAAAAGCTTGACCTTTTGGACCGCCAAGTACACTAGATAAATGATAGTATATCAAGCTGATATCAAACGTATGACGGTATTACATTATGTAATGTAGCCAACGATGTTGCAACAGAACAGTTTCAAATAAATGCTTCCAGTGCTTCACAAACATACTTAGTTCACTTCTCTACTCTCACAAAGAATGGCCATTTAGTCATTTAAGGCCGTCCGTGTAACGATATCGACAAGACCATGT
>JAUMGZ010229650.1:0-21302 GCA_032359645.1 Pododesmus macrochisma
TTTTAATCAATACAAGGTCTTTTGTTTTGATAATGATGGTCCGAATTCTTCATGGGTATGGTATGATAGTAAACACACAGTTGTTTACAATTGATCTACAGAGGTACGTGGTTTTCTACTACCGGTTATTTAAGGACATGTATTGCATATTTAGGTACCCCGGAAACTACATAATAAAATGGCGTGGCTCGCTATGTGGTGACATATATTTACTTTGCTACACATCATTTCAAGTTATTACAGATAGGTCAGGAGTTAATGATGGAAAGTGACAAGCCCAGAATATATTATTATTGCAGAAAAAATAAATCACAAACATAGTGTGTCAGATACTACATTACTGGTGGGGATATGCTGAATGAAGAAGCATTTCGTGGAATCTATTGACCTATGGATTACGCGCCTTTTCTTATTTATATTCTACAGGAATGCATTAGCCATTTTTCTTGGGGACCTAGTTTCCACGTTGAGAACAAAAGGGCCTCAATAACTATAGATATTTGCGACCATCTCTATCGTTAATATGGTCCGCTCACAGTGACATGAACATTATGTACAGTATTATGTACAGTATTAGGTCCGTATACTGCCGCATCACTCAATATGCAAAATTACAAGCTAAAACGGGCCACAATATCTATAACAAAAAGAATCGATTCTCTGTGTGAGAGAGAAATTATCAAGGATTCCATGCCAAGTTACGAATGGACATTTAAGAGAAAACGAATTTAGAATAGACGAGACCTTGATAAATAAAGGCTATGGAGCGAAATGGGTGGGGACTAGGGAAATCTGACGTAAGAGATTAAAACCACACCTGAACAATACTATGAGTAGGTCTAGCCCACAATTTAGATGTCTTACAGATCATCTTAATTGTGTTCTGACTGCAACATTGAGGTGACTCGATCATGGGCTCTGTCTAGAGGACACCATGATATGTCCCTTCCGATAGCAAGTCAAACTTCTTTCAATAGTGAGCTTTAGCGAACTGTCAGCTCAGCGTAGCACAGTGTCCTTTCTTTGATTCCATATATATCTTTAGCCACTATGTGGTGTACGATATGGTCATTTGACTTTTGCATGTATCATCCATTCATCCAATGTACTTTATCATACAGTATTTAACAATATTTTATAATACCGTACGTATCGATGGTTAACAATATCTAACTATATCATACATATCAATATGTTAAGGTCTGCTGAAACGTGATTTAATGTTTTCATATATTGTTCTTAATCTTTTTTGGTTTTAGGTCTTCACCTATGCGACTGTAAATGGGAAGGTTGTGTTGTTGTGAATGGATTTAAACACGCCCATACTATTTTTTTTTAAATAAACGGCTAATTCGTAACATGATGGGACCGGGTTCAACCATATCTGTCGTGGCTTTTTTTCATTTTATTGTTGCTTTTGATGTGTATTGGGCTTCTTCCTTGTGCGTCATTCCCTATTATCCAGATAACAGTTTCCTTAATATATACTTGATTTCAACGACACATAGTTATATGTTGTCGTGTAGAGAAATCACATAACACCACGGAAAACACAAACAAACATCACATTAAACACATAGAAATACATAACAATATGTGATTGGATTGATTGAACATATTTTATTGACAAAATGCAATGCAAATTAACACATGGATTAGACAACAGGCATGCCTAAACAAGTCTTCTCCTAACTTCCAGTAAATTGGCATATGACAATAATAACTGAATTAATAACAATTAAATTTAAATATTTTGGAACTTATTATGATACATAATATTGGTCATTTTCACACACACTTCCGCACATACATTCACACGTTCATAACACACAAGTCTCAGATCATGTACAGAATTACATTACATTACATATTACGATATATCGTTTCATAACAATATGTGAGGCTAGTTACCACCAGAGAACGAAGATTCACGAAACTTTGTGATGAAGACTTGTCATGATGTCAACCATAGGTCAATATATAACTAAAGCAATGTATTTTATGATTAGTCTGATTCAGGTATACGACTTCGTGATCTTAGAAAGGAAGTGTTCAGCATTGCAGAGGGGCTTGCTTATAGACGTTCAGAGTCAGTTGATATATAATATGCTCATCACTTTTGAATTCACACAAAAAGAAACACGGTACCATTCTTTTGCATACATTTTACTTAGAATTTGTTTGTGACATAGTTTGCCTTATGTAAGTAAAATCCAGATAACTAATTTTAAAATAATTGTTATTCAATAATGCCGTTACTGTTTCTATAAGTGTTACGCTTATGTACTTTGTTCCTTCAAGCTTTTTTATGGTTATATTCATTTTTCAATTATCATCATTACTACAATGATATATTATTTATTATTTGATGTTATTAAAAGACGGATAAGCTGACTAATTTCCTTCTTGATTGATCAAAAGAGCCAAAATATCCATCAAACGCAACAATTTAGTGTAATGTAAAAATACAAATTGCAAACTCAATAAATACGATATCTGTAAGAGGAAAAAGCTAATTATCAGTTTGAGAGAACCTCGTCCAAAATTCCAGGCCTAGCAACGAATCAGCCGTTATCAACGGACGCTCAAGAGTTATAATTGAATAAGAATAAATACAACCTAGATAAATCAAAGCTAAGAAGCAAGGGGGGCAAAAATGTCGATGTTGATTAAGGATAAAACCACACCTCAACAATAATATAAAAATGTGTTGCCAAGAATGTTGGTGTACGCACACTCAGAATAGGAGATGTTAACGTATTACTCTGGACAGCTGTTTCGGACTATCCAGTCCTCGTCAGCAGAGATTATATGAGCGAAATTTATTGTGGTACAGATGTTACATTGTATGATATTGAACTGCTATCAGTTGGCATTCACATCTCCTATGAATATTTACTGAAACCAGTTCATTTATTAAATGTATGTCCAGTCCGTATTGTTTGAATACACCAATGATCAGACCATAATAACAGTGGTTCTGCTTTTCTATCAGTTTACAATAGTTTTGTTTTGACCATGTGTGTTTTTGTTGTACAGTACTGGCAATGGTTTCTGCTTTCTTATCATTTTACAATTATAGTTCTATTTTGTATATGTGTGTCTGGTCCGTGTTGTCTATTGACATCAATGACCAGACAACACTGACAATGGTTTCACTTTCCCATCACTTTACAATAGTTCTGTTATGACCATGTGTGTCCGGTCCGTGTTGTATGAGAACATCAATGACCAGACAACACTGACAATGGTTTCACTTTCCTATCACTTTACAATAGCTCTGTTTTGACAATGTGTGTCTGGTCCGTGTTGTCTATGGACATCAATGACCAGACAACACTGACAATGGTTTCACTTTCCCATCACTTTACAATAGTTCTGTTTTGACCATGTGTGTCCGGTTCGTGATGTCTGTGAACATCAATGACCAGACAACAATGACAAGGGTTCTGCTTTCTTATCAGCGGGTTTATATTTGTTTATAAATTTCGTATAAAATTCATGCACAATGTCAACACATAAAATTTGATATAAATCCTCACAGCTTTACTGAATCCCCAGGTCACAGTTGAAATAATGTTGATACCCTTTGATAGAAGGCGCGGGAATCTCGCCACTTAGAAAGTGACACCAGTTTTGTTTGAGGAGGACTTTTCACTAAGGTGTGTCGATGGACGTGGAACACGAAGGGTAGTGTTATGAGAGAATAGCCTTTTATCTTAACCTCCCGACTTAATCCCAGGATCACTTCGCCAATACCGTCTAACAAAAAGCTTGACATATTGTACTTACTTATCTAAACACAGTCTGTCTCGTGACTTAGGAGATCCCAAAATAAAACTTTAAGATACACATGTAGTAATATAGTATGTATTGTTACGGAGATCAAATTTAAAACATGCATATTGTGTAAAATCATGGTACATATTGTTCCGGTGTTTCCGTAAAAAAACCTTAAACATAATAACGTAGTACGTATTGTTGTGGAGATTCCGTTACAAAACATATACATTATATAGGTAATAATGAAAAACGCATTGTGACAGACAACCCGTGAGAAAAACTAAAAAATAATAATGCAGCAGTTAGCACTGTAACATGTTACAGAAGTTTCATATACATTTTTTACTGTTTTGGTTGTGCCAAAGTTTTTCTTTGAATTATTTAAACAAAACGCTTCTTAATATAAACTATAAATGAGTTTAAAAGAATCGTACAGTTCATATATGGATAAACACTTGCTGTTAACATGTTAAAGATCAGTAGTTAGTACACAGACTTAGTAAACAAACTAATTCTTAATGTTATCTGTCTTAAACTGAGTTACAAGACAACGCGGGAACGTCACCTTACCATCCTGTCCTACAGTCGCCATAGGACACTCACCGTGAGTAGTGAAAAGCTTATTTGTGTGCAAGTTGCAATATGCTATTCTGCGTAATAGATAATTGATAAATAGGAAAGTAAGATGGATATATTGACGGGCTATGAAAAGAAACACAAGAGTTCAATAAAATTTGATATGTTCACCCCGTTCTTATAATCGACTCACAACTTTAATTTAACAACACAGGTTATATGCGGGACGTTTCAATCTTTACTTAGTCTTTACGCGCGCGCGTGCGTGTGTGCGTGAGTTATATTATTGTATGTATCACCGTGTTTTCATTGTATCCTTCATATGGCATAAAATATAATAAAATTTCATTTTGAAATCAATAACGCTTTATTATAAAACAATACCTGATTTGTGTTTAAGAGAGCGGTTTTTTGAGAATAAATACAGGTTCTATCCAATGAGACAGTGCGTAACAAACGAATGACATTAAAACTAATTGTTGGATTTTATTAACACGGCACTGGACTGGATGTGTTGGTAACAATCTTATGCAATACGTTATGACTAAGCGATAACAGAAGAATACGACTTTATTAAGCATAATGCCTGTCCATATTTATCATCAAGTATTGGTTCCACGTACATGGCCTCAATATATTACAGAATTGTTCGCCTGTGTTTGGTTAGCTTTCAATAATGTCCATTGATTGTTTAGAATTTCATTTCACAATGTAAAGCCTGGCAGAGATTTAAATGAAACAATGTCGCTGTGTAGACCTTATCTCTGCAGGTTGACACACACAACAAATGACTATATTACTGTCAGTACGTTTGCAACATGTCTTCCGAAATACGGTTCGTGTTATCTAACTCTTACTGGTCCTTATCGCAGGACCATCGCGAATACAAAAACAAATGGGAATAAAAATGTCACAACAGACCTTCCTACAAAGTGTCACCTATGACCAATCTAAATTATACCAAGTAAATGATTAGCAAAAGTAATGAATGCATCGATGTTACACAGACCAGTGGTCAGTAGAGCAAAGTTGTATCCTGTCCGTAGTAATATTGAAGTATACGCTGTTGAGACTTGTTTGTGCTCCTTCGCCAAGTCAGATAAGCAAGCTGAAGGGATCAACAAGCTTCTGTGTTATAGTGTATCTCCATCTGTAAGCATTGATCATATCAGATTGGTTATATTATTAAAAGTTATAAATCATTCGGCTATCTTCTGTTGATATCTTTTTAAAAATTAAAAGTTTTAAAAAACGAGAAGTGAAAATCATCAACTAATAGCGTCATCCTTAAAGTATCTAAACTTACATTTTCATCATAGCGTCACCCTTAAACTATTAAGTTAAAGTTACATCTACAGTATAATGTCTTAAACTATTTTATGTCGCATGTACATTATGACATCATCCTAAAAACTGACAAAGTTACATTATTACGGTTCGATTGACGACTACAGTGCCGTGGAAAGAAGCTAGGTGAAAACTCCCAAGGCTTCACAGCCACGAAACCTCACTTTTGAGACAAATGACAGAACATTAAAGATTCATATCTTCTGAAAAGACCCCTTTGTGTGTGGTTTACACTTACTTTTGAACGATATATGGTCAACAGAAAATGCTTTACACTGCAATCAACAAACTAATTTTTGAATTATCCGACTAGAAAAGACAGACAGTAGGGTTAGTTAGACTTGATTTATGGTGTAACTATTGTGTGTGTCTATACCGCAGACAAGTGCACATTATTGCCACACAAAGCAAGCGTATATTTGTTTTAAGGTATTTTACATAACCACACGATGAGTCATTGCATTCATTTTTATTTGTGATAATTTCAGCGTATACCTCTCGTCGACTATCGTCGTATTTATTGTCTATTTAAACCAATAAATCATCACAAATCCCCCATGCTGTTCAATTAAATTCATTTTCCTAACTCAATCATTGCTAACCTTTGGCGGCTATCTTGTTAAATTACTTTAACAAATTCGCTTGCCGCCAAACGGAGGCATCAACATACCAGTTCCACTGTTATTGTACGACTACTGCAGTTATCATTATAGAGAACGTAATTTTTTAATATATAGGAAACGAAACCATATCACCTTTGTCGTTCTGTTATGGAAGTTAAATTATCAGAAAGGCTGTAAATCATGATGTTGATGATTTTTCTTTTGGCATATATGGCGACTCTTAAATCAACAAGACTTGGAATTATAGGAACTGGTGTACACTGCATTGATATAGCGGTTGATAGCGGTTGTTACTTATAAAGCGGTTAATACGGACTGTTAATGATATAGCTGTTAATACGGACTGTTAATGATATAGCGGTTAATACGGACTGTTAATGATATAGCGATTAATACGGACTGTTAATGATATAACGGTTAATACGGACTGTTAATGACATAGCGGTAAATACGGACTGTTAATGATATAGTGGTAAATACGGACTGTTAATTATATAGCGGTTAATACGGACTGTTAATGATATAGCGGTTAATACGGACTGTTAATGATATAGCGGTTAATACGGACTGTTAATGATATAACGGTTAATACGGACTGTTGATGATATAGCGATTAATACGGACTGTTACTGATATAGCAGTTAATACGAACTGTAAATGATATAGCGTTTAATAGGGGCTGTTAATGATATAGCGGTTAATACGGACTGTATTGATATATAAGTTGATACGGACTGCTGATATAGTGGTTAATACGGACTGTTACTGATATAGCGGTTAATACGAACTGTTAATGGTATAGCGTTTAATAGGGGCTGTTAGTGATATAGCGGTTTATACGGACTGTATTGATATATAAGTTGATACGGACTGCTGATATAGCGGTTGATACGGACTGTATAGATATATAAGTTGATATGGACTGCTGATATAGCGGTTAACACGGACTGTTACCGTTTTCGTAAGCAAGTTTGCTTTTTACCAGTAATCGCAATAACACGTTTGGTTCTTATACGATGAGTTCTATTACGTGCCCGAGAGATGCGAAACCGCAAGTACTCAATTACACGCCTGACAGAATCCGAGCTGCACTGCGAACCTCCAACCTCTCAAAACTGATAGATTAGAAATCCTGCGTGCTAACCAGTTAACTACCGAGTAGGACCGCATTGCTATAACGGGGTGGTTGTTTTTTTTAAACTATGTCATAAAAAAGTTATGTCAGTTTGGTATAATCAAGTTACCTAAGAAGTATTTTTCAAAAGGAAAGTTTCTTATAAGTCTCTAACTTTATTTTATGTCCATTTGGTTTTATTCATTAATCTCAGAATATTTTTCTTAATAAAATATAAGCTTCTGATAATTCTTATTTATTCAAAGGTAATATCTTCAGCTATTTTTAGTCGGGATAGATTGTGAGGTCAGAGACCAAGACTCATACATAGAATGAAGATATCGGGTACAATCCGCATATAAACTGTGTCGTCTTGTCAGAGGTCCTGTGCGTTCCAACTGAATTATAATCATGTTCACAAAAAGGTTGAATAAAAAACTCAAATTATTTTTTTACTTTTACATCGTGGAGATCGGGTTTCATGACTGGCAGAAATAGAGAAGCCAGGTGTTGGATGGCGAGCGTAGACTTGTTTCTAACCCACTGTGACAGCAGATTTAGAGACCGAACAGGGTCGTCGATTCCTGAACTTGTAAAGCTCATGATTTCACAACTCTGTCAAGTATATCTCCTACATGTTGTTACATATATATGTACGTAAAATATATGTGGACAGAATTGTTTTATCAATAAAGAAATAGCTGCAAAGCTTGATGCTGTGTGAACAGCACGAGATATACTGTCGATATCGGCACTGTAGAATACTCCAAGATCAAGCATTCTTCTGATCAAACACGTCACACCAGGTCTCCGTACTTCAAGCATATCTAGGCATTTGTGTGTAAAGTACAGAGAGATAAGATTTTGGGGACACTTTTAAAGTAGCTGTATATATCCAAATAATATTTACATATAAATAGTTGCTTTTAGCGATGTCAGACAGTGGTCACTTTCGTAAGAAACGTAGGGTTTATATTTAAAAGCACTACCAGCTTCGCGTGGACAATCTTGAGTGAAATTTGTTGTACCCATGGCCAGACACCAATCCTCGATTGCAAATTCCATTTTGGTCTGTCAAATTTACATGTGATTTATATATGTGAAGCCATTTAGTTGGCCTGTGTCTTACTTCTTTTAATATAAAAATGTTCACGACGTTATCATATCGAATACACGTAATTTGATTGGACGCAAATGTAAGTCATACGAAGGCCATGACCTCTGGCACCATTATTACATCATTTCCGTTGCACAAGAACTACCGGCGGTGTTTTGTTCGCTTCGTGATTCCAGTACAAAGCCCAGTGGCATTTCATACAAAACAACTATATCTTCGGGAAGGCGTATCTTTATTTTCAAATATTCTATAAATAAATATAGAAGTTGAAATACAAAGTACGCATGAAGTTACAGCACTATATATTTAGTCGTAAGGTAGCCAAGATACCATTTGACACATGTGGCCATTTCGCTTATAGAATATCTCTACGAGCAATATCGCAACACTTCCGCGGTACCATAATGCATTTCGAAGAAAAAATGCTTATTCAATTGGATATCTGAAGCATGAAGGTACCTGCAATGCTGCTATTTTTTACTCTTTACAACAGGGTAAAAATCATCCTCATAAGAATTCAATTTTTTTTAAAATTCAAATCCAAACTTTTGATAAAATTCTCATCGCAAATCACAATACATAGACACAAAATAACACATTTTGAAAATAAAATAGGATATAAAAGGCTGATGAGTTAAATAATTTCCATTAAAACTTTTCTTTAACTTACAAATGTAAGCTGTGGTTCCTTTAAGTTTTAACTTATAGACGAGCAACAACACATCTTAATTTTGAAAATATAGATTGCATTAAAATGTCCGAAATGTGGTTTATTTCCAAAGTTTACACTAGGAAAATATGTTAATCAGATTGTATAGACTACACTGAGACAACATGTTGGTAAGATATATTTGATTGCTCACACTCGAACAAAGCGTTGGTCAGTTTTGTTGGATCCTTTGATTTTTTTATTTCTTAAGTTTACTTTTTCTATTCAAGAGAAAAATACAGATATTACCATGGACTGTTTCATTAGTGGTAGACTTCTTATCAATCTGTTGTAGCATAAACATATGACACACTGTTATGCTAACAATGATGTGTTTAATATTATATCGATTTAAAATGTTTCCAATAATCAGTTAACAAATATTTTTATTGTAGATATGGCACACGAACTCACCTCATGTCGACCTACACTGATACAAAACACCTAGTTCGTGTGTGTTCAAAACTCCTCTTTATTTTCAAACACTTCTTTTTAAAATATGAGATAATATTCAGTGCATTTCATATAAATTTGATTATTATGGATCCGTGGTGATATTTGTATTATACTCAGCGTTTATCCCTGTATAAAGACACTTTGTAAACTTGTCTCTTAACGCGCCTCATAGGTTTAACGATTTTTATGAGATTTGTTTAATAAAATTGTTCACATGGCCTAAATATGATTTATCAAGGATCTTATCTACGAATGGTATTTGGTTTTCCTTCGTCAATTGCATTATAACGCCGTTTTCAATATCATTGGTATTAACCCTAGAAATAAATATTATAAAGTTCGAGTCATATGACTTCTGTGTAGATTGTGGAGGAGTTTACAGTTATATTTTACCTCACACATCGTTGATTTAAACAAAACTTCAAAACGACTCTCACTTATAGATTATTAATAAAACGTTTTTAAGTAGATATTGTAAATGACCAATGAAATGGCCTCATTCTAAGTACTACCACGAGAGAGAGAAAAATTATATTGACGGAATGAAATAGCTCTCTGATAAAAGATAAATGATTGCCATTAATATAAAAAAAAAAAAAACTATTCTGTTTAATGGTAAATGTGGTTTAACTTACTTTCTCATATGATGTGTGTGTAATCACATCGATGATCAGTGTGTTTTCACTGCTTGTTATCAAACCGTTCAATGTATTATCGCATGCATATACGTCATTTGATCGGACCGCAACGTCATGAGAGGGTCGTGACCTCTGACGGCGTTATTTTTTTCATTGCAGTTTTTCAGCTTACATAGCACATAAACACGCGATTTCTTTATTATTAACAAAGTTTTTTTACATTCATTTACCTCAAAGGCTTGGAAACTATATAAAATCTACCGTCAAAACGTCACTTTAAACTTTTAGAGAATTAGAAATATCTTCTAAAATATAAACTTATCTACCCATATATTAAATGTGTTGAACCTCATTAAGCAACAATGTGCCATATTGATTAACGATCTGTGCTTAACTTACCACTGAAGAGTAAGCGCCGTCTGTTTCTTTTTGTCACGCATGATTTGCGCCACTGTCTTTTTGGGTTGAAGACTTCCATTTCCGTCCGAGTTAAGATCTAAACTTTCGGTCTTCTCGTCATCATCCATGACGCTCTCATCGTCTGTAAACACAGGGCTGTCATCTGTCTCGGGTTCTACAAAATGTTCAATATACAACACTGGTCACTATACTGATTTACTCTTCAGCTCATTACCTTACCCCCTTTTTATTGATTCTTCTCCTTTTTTTTTTTTAAATAAATAACAGAATAGGTCAGGTTTTTATATGAAACGTGAAAGCATGTATGTAAACGATGTGCTGGCAGTATCCCTTTTTAGTATTGATGAATTACGTTGCAGTAGTAATAAACTAATTGTTTGGATCACCCTATTAACATATTTATAAATTTCTTCTTTAATTGTGTTCACCTGAAAGTCATATACGATGACTAGAAAAGTAGTAATTTAGTTTGCACTCGGGGGACTTTTACTGAAAAGGGACGTTGTCACTTTAGTTTGCACTCGGTTGGCTTTTACAGAAAAGGGACGTGGTCACTTTAGTTTGCACTTGGGGGACTTTTACTGAAAAGTGACGTGTTGTTTGCACATGGGGACTTTTACTGAAAAGTGACGTGTTGTTTGCACATGGGGACTTTTACTGAAAAGTGGCGTGGTCACTTTAGTTTGCACTCGGGGACTTTTACTGAAAAGTGACGTGTTGTTTGCACATGGGGGACTTTTACTGAAAAGAGACGTGGTCACTTTAGTTTGCACTCGGGGGACTTTTACTGAAAAGGGACGTGGTCACTTTAGTTTGCACTCGGGGGACTTTTACTGAAAAGTGACGTGGTCACTTTAGTTTGCACTCGGGGACGTTTACTGACTAGGAACTGGATCGTTTTTTAGTTGTACTTTTAAATTTCAAGATTTTATTGACAACGTCCAGATACATAATCGGGGGAGTTTTTCGACAAGGAAATTGATCATTTAATTTGTTCTCGAGATTTATTATACATTGGAGGCGATGACTTAAGTTTGTACATGGGTGTGCTACACTAACAGTTATATACGTAAAACAATACTTAGTACATACAAGGTAATCGTATGAAGTATGACAAGTGCTCATAATTATTCACAATTTAGTACAATCAAAATTAAAATCAAAATGTAAATTACTACATGTGTTCTGTTAAATAAAGTGGGTATCACCTAAACCACGAAAATTAGCCAGTAGAATTCCGTGCCTGAACCCTACAAGGGGTTTTGGTTTTGACCACTATCTATAATCACTTGACCAGCTACTTGAAGAATTCTGTTTGTGTCCTCTCGTCCACATAACAGCCTAACAATCTGCCAAGCTCACAAACATCTCGTATAAACACACAAACTGTATTTATTTGTCCATTATCAGTAAAGAGTGCTTTCTTGTTTTTGGTTCTTAAGTTAAATTTGCAGTAGCGTTCTATCTCTCCCATATAGCCATGATAAACCAATAGAAACTCACGTCAAAACCTTTATTTATGGACACGTATTATAAAACATATATATTACAGCTTAATAGTTTGTGTTGGAATAGATGAACGAGGGTTAGACGAAGTCATAGAATTTCATTAAATTATGCTCGTGAAATATGTAAGGGATATAATTATCGCTATCCAATATTCAAAGTGTACATATACGTAATGAAGGTTAATTTACCCAATAAACAAAAAACTATAAGTAAACTTAACACTTAACAAACGAATAGATAAAAATTATATTAAACGATGATGAATGTTAAAGAATTTAGGACTGGATAGTAAAGCATCAAATTAAATAAAAAATGTAAAAACAATTACAATAATACCGAAAAACCAGATACTATTCAAAAACAGCAAAACATAAGAAAATTGAAAACGCAAAAACAGGTTACCAAGTGAGATGTGGGGACACATTATTAGCCAACCGAGTAAAAACTTGGAACGCAAAAACAGCAAACCAGGTGAAACCTGGGAACGCAAAAAAAAAAGCAAACCTTGTAAGAAACAAAAAAAAAAAACCGTGAAAACTGGGAACGTAAAAACAGCAAACCAAGTGACACTCGGGAACACAAAAACAGCAAACCATGTGAAACCTGGTAATGCAATAACACTGAACAAACCATGTGAAACCTGGGAACGCAAAAAAAGCAAACCTGGCAAGAAACAAAAAAAAAACAGTTAAAACTGGGAACGTAAAAACAGCAAACCAAGTGACACTCGGGAACACAAAAACAGCAAACCATGTGAAACCTGGGAATGCAATAACACTGAACAAACCAAGTGAAACCTGACCCGAAAAAACACTGAACAAACCAAGGGAAACCTGACCCGGAAAGACACTGAACAAACCAAGTAAAACCTGACCCGGAAAGACACTGAACAAACCATGTGAAGCCTGACCCGGAAAGACAATGATTAAATCAAGTGAAACCTGGGAATGCAAAAACACTGAACAAACCAAGTGAAACATGGAAACGCAAAAACACTGAACAAACCATGTGAAGCCTGACCCGGAAAGAAAATACAGCAAACTAAGTTAAACATAGGAACGAAAAACTCATCAGTGTTTAAAATGACTTCAACATTGAGCATCTCTAAGGACAGTCTTGTCACTTGCGAGTTACAGGTGTATATGAGTCTGTAAGTTCAGGGAAGAAATTCCATCTAAACAAGGCAAATCCTTACACGTATATATTCTTTCTAATTAATTAGTGAACACCCTCATGATCTGAGGACGTGTGTTTAGATATTTTAAGTGTTTACTGTGAGATTTGTAAGTTACTTTTTTTTCTTACACTCAACAAAGACAAAATGCGAGAATCTTTGAAACCTATAAATAATAAATAAAAAAAGTACACAGCAAGGCTCATTCATTACATATAAATGCTCTTTCTTTCATTGACAGTTGTTTTAGTAAATGTAGGTTCTTAAAACGCTATTTGTTTTATTATATCATTATTTTTAATAGTGAAGTATTTTAATGTTTGATATACATTTGTTGGTATAAAGACGTTTCAGTCCCTGAACTGATGATTTTCCTTTCCGATGAGTAGGTATAAATGATTGCAGTTCTACGACAATGACGGCAGAACCATGTGTATATTTGAACATTTGAAACTATGTGCAGACGTAATACATTATTGCTTGTGTAGTGTATAACTTGTTTGGTATATTCAAAATAGATAAATTACATAAGATTCTCTATATCAATATGTTTTATGGTTAAAGGGACGTCATTACATAGAAGAAGTTATTATAACGAGTTAATAAAATTTAATGGAACATGTATTTATTTTTCGACTACATAGTTGCCAACTCTCCCTATTTAGGAGGGAGTCTCCCTATTTTTCACACAAAGTTTTTCCTTTTGACATCAGTATAATTCCTAAACCTTGCTTATTAGCTTGCTTTAACTTAGTGTATTGCACAGAACTTCTTAAATGAGGCAGTTTACACTACTATTTTGTCATATAGAGCATTGTATATACTGTATCAAAGATTTTTTAAGATTTTTGCTACGCGTTTTCTCCCCCATGAAAATTTCAAAAAGTTGGCAAATATACGACTATTGACATAGAAAAGTGTAGATTTAGCTGCAGATTTTTTCAACGCTGTCGCAATGGTCTTGGTGTCGTGTGGTTGAAATAACCTTCACGGGCATTGGTAAGGAAGCACTAGTAATCGTTAAACGAGCTTTACTCTCTATCAGGAATAGTAAATCCTGTCTTAAGATTGGCTAATTATCCCAAAATTACCTGACATATTTACCTCTATCTACCGAAATGTCGTGTGTACAAACTGACAGGTGACATTGCAACGCACATACACTTAGAAAGTCTAGATTGAGTCTACGTATATAACGCGCTCAGATTGTCATTTTCAAAATGGCCAGCACTCATTTGAAATTGTCTAGTTTCACTAAATCTAGAGTGTATCAAACCCTGTGACCTTAATCAGGCATATACTTATCTAAGTTGAATGTATCACAATTAGTGTGTTCCGAAGAAAAAATTGTTATGATTTGGTATAAATTAAATTATGTTAAAACTTTTCCACCCAAAATATCAAGCAATCCAGTGACGTATTGACCTCACACATGGTCATGTTATGGCGAAACAATAATGAATCCAAACTTATAGACAGATTGATAAAAGAAATTATACAAAGTATTGTGTAAAACGTTTTACGACAAATTCCATTTTATGGAACTTGGCATACATTCAATGGAACTAACCAAAAAAGGAAACACCCATCTAATCTCTAACTCGAACTAAATCTTGAACAGTCTGCTCCTACCAATCCATCCGCTCTTGTATTTCAATGTGGGCGAAATTGTCGCCGTTTTTTATTTTGTTGTTTTGTTGTTTGGGTGGGTGGGTGTTTAACCCGGTTGAAGTGAGCTGACAGTAGTAATATCATACGTGTATTTGCATGTCAATGACAGTCATTTTAAACTAAAAGCTTCTAAACATGAGTTATGTATATGAAATTTGTTTCTCGTTATCTTGAAATAAGAATTATCTTTAAATATAGAGTTGTATTCTAGATCTAGTTGTATATTTTTTTTTAATTGTTATGTATGTGTTATTCTGTATCACATTTTACAGGAGACATACTTTATGCTTGTTCAAGTCCTTAACCATTTATTACAGTTTTGTATGTTTGAAAACAGAATATACCAATCAGTAAACGAGGCTTACCTGATTCTGCTGTTATTGTAGATGTTGCAGCTTATTTTAGTAATTTCATTCATTATATTACTTCATTTTTTATTTACTCATATTTTGTTGTTATTTTTGTTGTTGTATGAATTGTGGGGTTTTGTTGATTTCATTAGTATTAATTATTGTTCAAAGAGAAGAAGTTAATTAAATAAAACCTAACTGCCTAAAGCATCAGGTAAATACATACTATTTATACACCATGACTGATTCAGGTATGACTAGTTATGTTGTTATAAAAATTAACACGTACTACGCCTATCACGTACGATAAAGACAAACACATATGTTAATCTACTTGATGTTCTGCACTAATCTAGTATTATAAAATGAGTTAGATGATTATGATGTCAATAGCTTACATTTTATATCATATTCGACGTAAAGTCTCATAGCTTTAGCATGCTATTATTTCATGTTGTACATAATATAATTTTTATAGCTTACATTTTATATCATATTCGACGTTAAGTCTCATAGCTTTAGCATGCTATTATTTCATGTTGTATATAATATAATTGTTATAGCTTACATTTTATATCATATTCGACGTTAAGTCTCATAGCATTAAATTAGCATGTTGTTATTTCATGTTGTACATAATATTATTTTTATAGCTAACATTATATAATATATCGGAGATACTGTATTTGATAATATAAATTCAATAAAACATGTAATATCTACAGTCTATAAACTTGTGTTAATTGGTAATTAAAGTGACACCCTTGTAATCTTATATAATTCACTTACACTCCGATCTCACTTTGTCCTTTTATTACTTTAGGGCAGGACTCGTTATATATTAAATTATTATTTTACCCGTATCTCAAATAACAGCTGTAATAACAACAGCAATCACTGTACACTTAAGAACAAAATATTATTTAAGTGCGAGTTGATTTGTTTGGCAACCTTTCTTTTTGTTAATGTTTCAAGTTTTCTCATCCGCCCGTTTTGACACAAAACATTTAGAAGAACATTTCCTTTTCTACTTCATTTGCCAACATTTGTTTCTGTAAATCGAAGCAAAAACAACCCATTTCTGTTTTATAATTATCAGATAAGTACAGGCATACGAATATGACACTTTCAAAGAAATCAAAATCGAACCTTGTTGATGGTGATAAAATCAAACCTTGTTTTGCCGTGGGTTTATAAGTTTGCAGTTAAGTTTTCTGTTTAATATTTTCTAACACTATAAACAGCGATACAAGAGGTTTAGTGCGTTCCTATGTTAATACATTTATTTACACGACTTTTACACGAGTTTGCGCGTGTTATTATTCCATGTTTTACGGTCTTCTTGACTTAGATTAAAAATTAATTCGGCAATCACGTTTATATTATTTCTCGTAAAAGCGTGTTTTATGTATACTTCAACAGTAATGTGAGCAATACATGTTTCTTTTGAAGTGAATACAACTATTTTTTAAAAAATATAAGTGCGCGCGCGTATGTGTGTGTGTGTGTGTGTGTGTGTGTGTGTGTGTGTGTGATGTTTTGTTCTCAAATGCAGTAATTAATTCAATTTTAATAATTTACATACTACATGTATATATGTACTTATATCTATGTACTTTATAGCTTAGAATGGAGCACTTTCGCTCACCGGAGTTACTTATCCATAAAGTATAAATTAAATCTAATATATATTAGTCCTTTATATATTAATCTTTTCTTTATGACACAATAATATCTATTTGTTTGTGTGCATCACTGCCTGCCAATGTGTATATTAATTGTATTTTCTTTATGTTATTTGTATCTATGTACTGTTATACAACAGTTTGCGAGAATAAAATATCTGTATCTGTATACACTTTAACTACAATTCAATTCAATTCAATTAAAATACAAGAAAACTATCCGTAGCAGAAACTTTATACAAATAAAAGCACAGGACGGACCCCCGAAATGCAGCGTTCCCCTTTTTTGTTTTAAATATCAGTCTTCTAATGTTTATTCGGAGTAATATTGTATTAACAGTTTGATTTAATTGACAATTAATTTTGCTTTAAGATCTCCACTGATAAAAACGGTTTCAATATACCTGCTATAAAAGTTTCTATCAATAAGAACAACTAACAGGTTTAGTCAGTTTCCATACAATATAGGATTCGCCGATTTATAACATTATTTATATTTAAATAACTAGATATCTTATATATAACTGCATATAACTATATAGTTGCTATTTTGTAATGAAACAACAATAAACAAATATCATCAAAATTGAGTCATCAAATACATTCCTAAGACAAACATGATTATGAGGGTTTGAGATGATCTTCAAGTTTCGTGTATGTTCGCCAAGTAGTGAGTTGTCTATGCAGCCATCATGGGCATGGCTTTAGTATGTATAGGATTGACAGAACGTGTAAGATGGCCTACTGTGAGCTGTCATAGTTCAGACAAATATTTAAAATGTTAAACACATGCATTCCTCGAAACCTAGACGTTAAATTAATAAACATAACACGCAGATATTGAGAATCAGTTGGTACGTACGCATCTTGATGAGTGATCTTTAATGTTTTAAGAAAACTGACAATTATTTTACTTAATGTTTGTATTGTCATACGTTTTTCATCTCCTCGTGCTTGTTTAATTATTGTAACGGGTAAACTAATAAATTAATTGAATTGAACATTGTTTGAACATTTAAAGAAAAACTAGAATTAATCTGAATGTGGTGAATAATGTTTTTTGTGTTAACATAAAAAAACTAAAACAATAGATTCAACCAAATCAGGTAGTATGTACGTATTACAACAATCAGCAATTGTACAGAATTTTGCAAATGACATAACTGGATACCCAGAAATAATCAAACTGAATTACTATGAATACAGCCTGCTAAAAATACGTTTAGTTCATTTCGAACAAGAATTGATTGGAGTGTGTATTGTCTAGAACCAAAAGGCGGGTGCCAGGGTTGTCGGACACGCCGGAATGGTTGGTTACCTGTACTTGGCAGCAATGCTTTTTTGGTATGTCATGAGGTGTCAAATGAGTACACAACATCAATACACTAAATCCACTCATCTGACACATTTGTTTGTTTACATCTATAAAATTATCAGCACGATTGAATTATTCTTTCAATTTAATGAAAAAGGGATGTATTATTTTGGAATATAACGTCTCAGTTTAGTTGCATGATAATGCTACAAACATTCTCCCATACTTGTGATAATATTTTCCCTCTTAACCGTTCTCATGATATTCTTACCTGTCTTCACACCAAATTTAGAATTTTTCTTGAGTTCGTTTATAGACACAGAACTATTGTCTGGTGAGTTTGTTTCCAAAGAAGATTCCCGGTCAACATCAAAACTACCCTGCATGCACTGAAGTTTTGCGGGTGTTGGTCTCCCATCAATGTCACTAAAGTCCGGGGAGGGTCGTTTTTCCTGCCCCTTATGTGAAGCCATGTTATCCTGTCTTATTGTCATACTTTCAGCCTGTGTTGGCATGGTCAGTATAATGTCCAGTTCAACATTACGCCTGTTTCGGCACAAACATTCAACAGAATTAAGATCCCAATAAACGTACGCTCTCAGTCCGTGAACATTAGAGGTATCGCGCTCACATAATTCTGACTGATGTCAAGAGTTATCCTGGTAGGGACTTGGCTTCCTCTGTTTGGATTCCCTGTTTGGATCCCTGTTTTTTAATGCCCAACAGATGCTCCGGGCGTGATATGTTTATGTTGTTACGGTTTTGACGAACACACAGACGTACACAGGTATGATAATTCTTTTAAAAGAGACAAATACCCTATTTTAACGCGTAATCCTCAACCTGAATGTATACTTCACACACGATACGTAACCCATCTATTTACCTTGATATAGTAAGGAACATTATCAGAACTAAATCTAAAGAAAATCACTGATATGTTCTAACCATTGATTTAAACATGACGTCACCATCACGTGACCCTCAAACCTAATGACAGATATGAAAAAGATAAGAGTTTTAATAATAACTATCGGTGTTATCTAAGGTATCCCCGCCTGTATAGATAACGAGTGGAATGACATCCAGACCATTGCAGGTATACCCGGCCATCACCGTAATCCTCAACCATTACAGGTGTAATCCTCTTACCATGGAGGCCACACATACACGCTGAGGTTAATTATTACAAACTATTTAAGCATTGATGATGGATAAATTTCTTTTGTTTTACGAACGAAGAACATCAAACAAGGAACGATTTCAATATATATATATCTAATTCTTATTTACAGGTTTAAGATAATCCCAGTACGACATTAGTTCTTTATATGCTTAATGATGAATCCTCTTTAATATTAAAGTTTATTACTTCTTCACCTCATTTGATTAAAGTGTCAATAACCAACAAACTTTTCTACGAAATAACTATTATCCTGTCCAATCTTGCAACACATGAGATGTATACATGTGCATAACAAAAATCAAAACCCATGATAATGGGATGCAACTTGCGATTTGGGGTCGAATCGAATGTTGTGATTAACGTCTTCAACGACCGTTCGGCCATTAGAAGACGGCGCGATTTGGGGTGGACGGACGGACTTGAACGACTCACGGTGGACTAAGAGTATCTAGCAAAACCGACTTCAGCGACTCACGGTGAACTAAGAGTATCAACACTGACACCAGCGACTTACAGTAGACCAAGAGTATCAAAACTGACTTCAGTGACTCACGGTGGACTAAGGGTAACAAAACTAACTCCAGCGAATCACGGTGGACTACGAGTATCAAAAACCGACTTCAGCGACTCACAATAGACTAAAAGTATCCAAACTGACTTCGGTGACTCACGGTAGACTAAGGGTATTAAAACTGATTCAGTGACTCACGGTGGACTACGAGTATCAAAAACCGACTTCAGCGACTCACAGTAGACTAAAAGTATCCAAACTGACTTCAGTGACTCACGGTAGACTAAGGATATTAAAACTGATTCAGTGACTCACTGTGGACTAAGGGTAACAAAACTAACTCCAGCGAATCACGGTGGACTACGAGTATCAAAAACCGAATTCAGCGGCTCACGGTGAACTCAGAGTATCAAGACTGATTAAGTGACTCACGGTGGATGAAGGGTATTAAAACTGATTCAGTGACTCACTGTAGACTAAGAGTATCAAAACAGACTTCAGAGACTCACGGTGGACTAAGAGTATCAAAAGTAATTCCAGCGACTCACTGTGGACTCAGAGTATCAAAATAAACCTCTACCTCTCACGGTAAAACTCCAGCGAATCACGGTGGACTAAGGGTATCAAAACTGACCCCAGCGAATCACGATGGACTAACAGTACCAAAATTGACTCACGGTGGACTAAGGATATCAAAACTGACTCCAGCGACTCATTGTGGACTAAGAGTATCAAAACCGACTTCAGCGAACCACCGTGGACTTACAGTACCAAAACTGACTCACGGTGGACTTAGGATATCAAAACTGACTCCAGCGGCTCATTGTGGACTAAGAGTATCAAAACGACTTCAGCGACTCACGGTCGACTAAGAGTATCAAAACCGAGTTCAGCGACTCACGGTCGACTAAGAGTATCAGAACTGACTTCAGCGACTCACGGTCGACTAAGATTATCAGAACCGACTTCAGCGACTCACGGTGGACTAAGAGCATCAGAACCGACTTCAGCGACTCACGGTGGACTAAGAGTATCAGAACCGACTTCAGCGACTCACGGTCTACTAAGATTATCACAACCGACTTCAGCGACTCACGGTCGACTAAGAATAACATAAC